>QLOZ01004205.1:0-36997 GCA_003314065.1 Lactarius sp. MG50 | reverse complement strand
AATTGATCGAAAGCGTTCGGATGAGTCGGTGGTAGAGGGTGTTTGGGCCATAGTGGGTTGTACTGGGAGGATAACAGGGAATGAAGGAAAGTCATATACTGGCCTCATGTCCCAGGGAAGCGCCTCGTACGAGAAAACTCGGATGTTAGCGAATTCCGATAAGGCCAGCAAGAGCCTTCACGTTACGGGAACTCGGCATATCTGCTCTTAGACTCAGACAGACACAGACACGAGGCCAGTCACCGTAAGCTCAACCTGCCATTACACGACGGGCAGGAATGGATAAGCAGAGTCTGCTTATAGATCAATTAATGTCCAATAAGTAGAGTCTGTTAATCAGACCGCAAATTTTAAATAAAAATAGTCTGTTAATTTACTGGGTGAATAGTTTAGCCGATTTATCAATTCATTCCATCGGCTAAACTATTCACCCAGTAAATTAGCAGACTATTTTTATTTAAAATTTGTAGTCTGATTAACGGACTTGACTTAGTCATCAGTTTATTGGACATAAGCGGACTCTGCTTATCCATTCCTGCCCGTCGTGTTAGGGGTGTTCACAGTAGACGACAATTGGTCGATTTCGCGATCATCGATGTCGAATGTGCCACGTGATTGTCTTTCCTTCACGTGACTTATCTGCCTCAAACCGAGAGGCGTTCAAGTTGACACCCAGCACACACACTGGCAGGCTGTGCCATGCTGAAACGGTCTTTGAGGCCATTGCATACAGAGCATCATGATCCTTTGCGCCCAATGCGCTCCGAATGTTCGAAATGAACGAGTCTGACTGTGGAACTAGATAGCATCGACAAAGACCAACTGTGACTGCCACTGGCATCCCGTGGGCCATGGTCAGGCCCTATCATTAGCCACTATAGGATAGGGCAGGGGATGTCCATCATGCATGGACGAGGCGACTGAATTGCAGCATATGATCGAGGAGCACGTTTTGCAACCGTGACAAGGGGCGAAGTGTTCCCTCATCTGCCCATTCGCCTTCCCCCTAGTTCCACCGTGACTCTCAACTCAATCGAATTGAGATAGTGAGTACTTTCGGTTCATTTTCCCAGCATAACGAGGATGGCGCAAGCACCGACACAGTAAGGTGGACAAGGAACCTTCGAGCCTGCGAAGTTTCTAAGCGCCTCAACAAGTTCGTCCCCAGTACAGCCTGAACCTGAGACTCGGAGACATGTACCCATGAGCGTCACGGTGTCCGTGCAGTGACTGTTCGGCGTGCCCAATCCCTGAAACATACTAATCATGCACCTCTCTTAGATTCTTTCACGGAGACATCGCACGTAGCGCATGGTTATGGGGTAAATAATAATGTCATATATAGTATATTATAATGTGCGATAGCAATCGGGGCTAGAAATGATAAGTTCCCCGAACCAGAGCAACAGAGTGAAAGTTCCAAGAGGTATGGTACGATACATCGTCAACGTGCGCGCGAACGACATAGAGCATAACATAGCGTAGCGTAATAAGAATTCGCACCAGAGTCATGTCTGGTGTTGTTTTTTTTTTGGTCTTACAGCGTCTTCTGTATACGTTGTTGCATCTCTGCGATCTCGCTGGGGGTCATACTTGCGAGCGCATCGAGAGCAGCCTCGTGTTCTTTCTCGCAATGCCCAACCAGCTCTGCGTACGCCGCGCCCATCGGGTACGTTGCAACCTGCGTGTCTTCATCTACTTCGCGCTTCCGGAGCCTACGCCGAAGGGTTAGTTACGCTAGAAGGAGCCACGGAGGAGAGGGAGACAACGCACAGACACATCCGACATTGCAGCGTCTGACCAACAGTCTCGTACGCGAGTTGAATGTGCTGTATCCCAATCTTGCGCGGAACGGCAGCGACATCGGCGGCGGCGTTCGGACCTTCGGACTGCTCTGGCACTGCAACGGGCTGGGGTAGTGTAGAGTCGGGAGTTGGCGCCGACTGCGGCGCGTCTTGGGGATGCGACCCAGGAGCCTCGTCAACAAGTACAATCACTTCCGCCGCCTTTTGCGGCTCGGCGACTTTGGGTGAAGGCACTGGCGCAGACCAAGGCGCGGTTGCCACTGCCGTTGCAGGTCGTGCAGATGAAGGCGTTGGCGCCGGAGTTGGGGTTATTCTGCGACGCTTCGGCGCACTCTCACCGTCCGCCGTCTCTTCCTCCCTCTCACGTCTCAACTCGCGAGGTTTATCTGCAGGTGAGGAAGGCCCTGTCCTCGGGGCAGGGGTGTGAACCAATGCAGGGTGGTCCTTGCTATTGACGGTAGCCGACCCTGGTGCTGGTGCCACCGGGGGGGGCGAGGACGAAGACGTTAGAGATAGTTGCGTAGGCAGAGAAGGCGGGTGGGGCTTTTTCACGGCAGCCGCAGCGCCGCACGTGCACTTCTCAAGGAAACGCGAAACAAACTCCCGTCAGCCTTCCCCGTATCGGTACTGAAAGTAGTTACCATACCTGCTTTAACACCTCCGCGAGTTTTCGCTCCACATGAAGACGTGCCCTCCGTTCAAGCTGAATGTTCGCGCGACCTGCGCCGAATGGTGTCAACCGTCATCGCGGAAAAAAGAAAGAAGGGAAAGCAAGGGAAGCATACAGTCTCTCAGCTGCGCCTGGGTTTCCTGGAGTGCCTGGAGCGCCTGCGCTCGCTCCGCCTGCACGCGCTGTAGCAGCTCAGCAAGGCGCTGCTGCTCGCGCGCTCCGCGGGTGTGCTCGGTCTGAACCACAGCGAGCTCATGCTGCACCGCAGCGATGGCCGTCGCCCACGTCTTCTCGAGAAGCGCCTTTGCCGGCTGGAGCACCCTAAAAGCGGCGACCACAGGCGGGGCCACGAAACGATCCTCCTGCTGCTGTTGTTGCTGTTGTTGTTGTTGTTGTTGTTGCTGCTGCTGCTGCTGCTGCGACTGGTGGGAATGCGATTGCGGACGGGATGAGGACGGCGCAGATGCGGATGCCGGGATAGTCTGCGCTCGCTCCGGCATGTGCTTAGGTGGCTGCATCGGGCGTAGAGGCGCCCTCATCTGCGTTCCTGACGGGTCAGGGACAGTGCTAGCAGGCCGCTGTGCCTGCTGTCCTTGCGCCCGACCTTGTGTGTGCTGTAGGCCGTGCAGGCGCACGGCATCGGCTATTTGCGCTGACAAGGGCGGCATGAAGCGATACTGGTGCTCCTGGCTCGAAGCTAACATAGTCGCCGGAGGATGAGTCACCTTCGGCTGCTGCTGCTGTTGCTGGTGGTTTCGCGGTTGGGTCAATGGTGGTTGTATCGGTGCTTGTGTTTGTATTTGGGGTGGTGGGGGTGGGGGTGGTGCGAATTGGGCGTGTGTGATGACATTCGGCGTGTGCGGAGCCTGCTGTTGCTGCTGGTAGCCAGGCGGAATGGATGACACGCGTTGGGGGTTCTGCATACGCGTGGCTAGCTGGTGCTGGTGTTGAATCTCCCCGATGCCAGGCGTCACGCGCACGTGCAGATTGGTCGGCGCTAACTGGCGTGGGTGTGAATGTAGATGAGGGTGAGCCGTTGGCGGGGGTGTTGGGATGGACGTGGGTCTGTGAGGTGCTTCCGCACGTGGATCAATGGTGAGCGCACCAGGTGCTGATGATGGTGCCGAAGGTGTCGGTGTCGGTGTCGGTGTGGATTGAATGGGGGCATCAAGTTGAGCTTTCTGCATTGCGACGAAAAACACGAGTCACGGTGACTGACTCGATAAGAGTTTATCACATACGCGCGTTAAGATTACGCTCACGTCATCATCGGCATATCCCGTTATCTTAGGAGTTAAAGCAAATAACATATCATATCCGACACAGACACCGAGTAACAGTAACATGAAGAAAGCAAAACGGCGGATCAATACGATTGGTATGCAGTATGAACTGAGATGCATGAGGTAAAAAAAAAAGAGGGGGTGGGTAAAAAAAAAAAATCGAGCCATCAGAGACATTCGTGTGATCATGATCAATCGTGAAAAAGACTCGTCTATGCTTGCTCCTGTGAATAGAACGCCTACGACCCCGCCCCTACGCCTTCTCCTTCTTATCCTTCCTCTCCTTCTTGTCTTTATCGCTAAAGATATCCTTCAGCTTGCCTAGTAGACTGTGCCGCTTTTCGCGTTTCTGCTGACTCGAGAACCGCGATGAACTCGTCGGAGAGCTGTTTCCGCTCTTGTCCCGTCCAGGAATCGAAAACTTGCGCGACGCCTTCCGTGTCGGCGTCGTGGTCAATGGCGGCACAGCGGTGGACCCACTCGCCGAGCTCGCAGACTTGGTGTGGCCATTGATGCCCTGTGCGGACGACGAAGGTGCGTCAGATGGCTGGGCAGCCTCCACTTCGGGCTTCGGTTCAGGGGCAGCGGCGGGAGTAGGCTCAAATGCATGAACGGGGGTGCTCTCGGCATGCGCAGACGTTGGCTCAGTTGGACGCCCAGGCACCGCGGCAGGAATCTCCTCGGGCTCGGGGGCAGGCACAACCCCTAATTCGGAAGCAGCGGGGGGTTCCTCAACTCGGGTGGGCTCGGGAACGAGTTCGGTGGTGCCAGACGCAGGCCCAGACTCGGGATCAGTAGCGGCCTTGGTATCGAGAACTTCGGCTTGTCCCTCAGCTGGAGCGGCATGCGCCTCTAGTGCGGCATCTGGTACCGTGTCGGGGGTAGGCGCTAAAGCGGCGGCTTCTTCAGTCTGGGCAGTAGAATCTGCAACAGAAGGCAGGGGCACGTGCGTCGAGGGCTCGTGCTCAGGGTTGGTCTCGGCCGCAGCTGGGGCAGCAGGCGGGACAGTGGAACCCTCAGATGAAGTGCCAGATGGGGTTGGTTTGGAAAGGGTGTCGATAGCAACACTGGGTGCCGGCTCAGGGATAGGGGTCTGGACAGGCTACGGAGCGAGGATATTGAGGCAATGTGGTGGTGGGCTAGGAATAAACTTACCTCTGGAGCAGAGGGGATGGGTTCCTTGGGAGCTTGGGGCTCTGGAACAAGCTGTAATTCCCTCGTCAAGCTCAAGTCCAACTCGAAAAGACCGGGACCAAGACAAACCTCATCCGCAGCCCTCTCCACCTCTTGCGGGCTTGGTGCGACCTGGGCAACGGCCGCTTGCGCCGCTTCAACAGCTAGAGGCTCGGCCGCCTTGACCTCCTCGGCAACAGTCGGCGGTTGTTCAGGTGCAGACTCAGCTGTAGGCTCAGGAGCCTCTTGAGACGCACTGACGACGGATCCGTTCGCTGCTGGCTTATCAGCGTGCACTGGGGCCTTTTCCGTGTGCTCAGGCTCAGTCTCTGACTCGGTGTGGTACGCTGGCGGGTCATTGGCGCGCGTTGGTTTGGGGGGCGCGGTGTACACGTTGTTGACGTAGCCATGATCGGTCTCTGTGGGCTCGGCATCATTGGTCATCCAGCGGCCGTCGACGATGAACTTGTACGCGATCTTGTCTCTCCATGGAATGAAGATGGGAACTTCAAATCCATCGGGTTTGCGAGTGAGACGGAGGGAGGAAGACCACTGTATGCAGAGATGCGGTGCGGACGAAGATATGAAGGAGGGAATACGAAGCGAAAAACCGGTGGTTATCGCAGGCATGAGCGAAAAGCACAAAAAAGAAAAAATAAGAGAAAAGGGCTGGCAGACTTGCCTGGTCGAAGGTGCCAGTTACGATAACTTCGTTAGCATCGGTGTATGGCCTGTTTTTAAGTGGGATGGATTGTGAGGGGTGCATTGCGTGGAACACGACTATACGGCGTGGCGGCGCACCATCGGAGGATGACTTGATGGTGATCGTGGAAAGACATGTTGGTGATCAAACTGGGCCAAGGAGTGTGCAAAGGCCTGAACGGCGCGGATACGGAGACGAAGCGTGAGGGAAACGTGTACGGTAAAACACAGCCTATGAGCCGCGTGCCTACGAAACGGAGAAAGTATCGACGAGGAGAACTAAATTAAACCTGGTGTGCAAGGTGTCGCTCTCCGGGAACGAAGGAAGCCGGTTTGCCTGCGAAGGAGGGGAAAGGGAAAGCTCGAGAGGGGACACACTGGCAGTGGGTGTGGGCAGCGAGCAGACGAGTTCTGGCCTCTATCATGTACACGTAATTTATGTCTTTTTTTTCTTCTCAACATCCGCCCAAACCCCACCAGATTGCTACAGTAGTATCATCTACATTGCGCCTGTAAAAAATCTGCAACGGCACTATCACTGACATCGCCCCCGAACCACGACGATCATGCATGCTACGGACATGTTAACAACTCGTGGTCGCCAATATCACATGCAACATCTCTACCGCCCATATCTCTTACCGTACAACACGCGGGTTCTTTCATTCCGTTGAGTCTATATTTATCGATCCCAGCGCTAGCCGTTTATCTTTTCGTGCTTCCCCTCTTTCGGTCCAGTGGTTGTGATGTAGCACGTCGACAAAATGTTGCAATTCTTCAAGCCTATGCTGCGATAAACCCAGCTCAGAGAATTGCCGTGGGAGTGACATATGGTCTGAAAGAATATTTCCTCCCGATGCGATGTCGCCTGGACAAAATCGGTATCCCGCGAGATATAATAATGCTCGAGGCGTCTATCAGTGTACTGCACAATCATCACTGTGGGCATGTTACGATGTAATCCAATGTAAACGCTTTGCCCACACCGTGAAAGCTGTTCTGACACACCTTACCTGCTCGCCTAATTGCTTTACCGTCTTACGTAAGCATCGACATAATACAACACAGCACTCAATGTCGCGACAGTGCAAGGTAAAAGCCCGCGTCGCATCTCGCCGGTGGTTTGGATAATGACGGCTTATCATGCGTAGATTCTCGAGTTTTCTGGGTCGGTAACCCGGAAATACTTGCCAAGGTGGGCGTCACCCCAAGGGTTGACTTGGCCCACGTTGGCGAAAATGTACAAGAACACATCTTTGCCGCGCTCGCCTTTGGTACGCGTTTTCCCCTTGCGCTCTCCCTGCGCTGACCATACATCAAGAACTCAAAAACCCAGAAATTTACAACACTCAGGACCCCATCGCAGATGAAGCGGTGCTGAAAGAACAGCCTCGGCTCTAGTAAGTTCTTTTGTCTTATTGAGGCGACTCGTGCGGCCGTAACAGGCTAACAGCCCAGAGCACAAGGGCCTCTTCCTGATCTCCTTCCTCGGAATCGGCACTGGCTCCCTCGCACATCTCTCGCCTGATGGTGCCGCGCTCACCGCCTCGCACGCAGCGCGGATCCGCGCAACGCCAGCCGAGACATGGCGCCCCGCCATCGCGGAGCAGTACGCACTGCAGCTCGACAAGCTCAGCGCGGGCACGGCCAGTTTGGAGATGGTCAGCATGCCGACGTACTTCTCGTCCGAGTACGTCTGTTCTATCCTGCCCCTCGTCCGTGCTGAGTGTTTTAAAGACCTGCCCGAGCCCGGAAAGAAATACATCACGATCGTGTCGATTTTGAACCACCCCTAGTTGCGCCATGCTATCGTACGCCATCGCTTCATGACTACTTTCTCACGCTATACTTGTCTTGCTCAAGCATCGCATCTTTCCTCTCCGTAGCATGCGGCGGCGTCTGCGGATCCCCTCGCGCCACCCGCGCTGGATCCACACTACTATGAGGATGCCTTTGATTAGCATGTTATGCGACTCGCCAGCCGTGGGTATACTGATGCGCTGCCCCAGATTTGCAAAACATGGTCGAGTTGGTGAAATTTGTGCGCAGACTCGGCAAGACATCACCCCTTGGCGACATCATCGGTCCGGTGCCCCCCCCAACTGCCTGGTGATCTCTTTCATGTCAGCACGAGAGTATAACCCGGGTCCGGAAGTACAAACCGACGAGGAACTCATCGCCTGGATCAAGCAGTACACAAACTCGATCGCCCGTATGCGTCACCCTTCATCCCCGATTTTGTTCTATACAGTATAAGTACAGGACCGCTGGCTTCACCTAGACACATCGGGGACGTGCTCGATCTTCCCACGTGACAAGGGCGGGGTCGTCGACGCGCGTCTAAAGGTTAATAACTACATACATCCATACCCCCCCCCTTTACTTACCCGCGCGCGATTATCCGTGGTCGACAGGTCTACGGAACGCACAATTTGAGTGTAGTTGGCCTTTCTATCCTCCCGCTGCACATTGGTGCGCCGACCCAGAGTACGTCCCTCCTCTTGTTTCCATGCCTGTGCATGTGCTAACGTATTGGGCTCCCGTAGCGTACGTGTACGGTTTAGCTGAGCAAGGTAAGCCCGGCGTTCTGGTTTTCCATTGTCGTTAACTGACGCACGCGGCCTGCGACCTTTCACTTTTTCAGCTGCCGATATCATCAAAGGCATCATCTGAGCTTCCCAAATCCCGCGTGGCTTGTAGTCAGACATCAGACAAGATTATCCATACATTTCGTTTTTCGAGAGAGCAAGCTGAACTGGAATCGGATTAAAGTAACTAGCACTGTCAGGGTCTGTTATTTTCTTGTTCTTATTGAACTTTGAAGCAGGGCCATCCATATTTGTCAAGGTACAAGATTATATAGGACACGGAACATAATCCCTTTTTAGACGCTCCGATTTGAGTTCACGGTGGTTTGAAAATGACAATTTTTGAATACAATCATCGGCGTCTGAGACGAGTGGAGTTTAGTGCCGAAATCATGTATGTTCCTTTATTTTCTGTATCAGGAACGTCACCTACTCGCAAAGACAGGCAGCGTTGAGAGCTGCTCATGAGGCTGGTTGTAGAAATTTCAATTTTTTCCAATGGGTGGGTCAATCAGCTAACAGCCGTACATCACGAAACGACTATTTTCTATGGTCGTCATTAAGTTGGCCACGGAAACTAGCCACATGAACCACTTTTTGTCGAGTCGTCGTGGAACGTTTGGGTTAGGATGGTCACCTTGCTATCTCGGGCCCTCAGGCCTCAAGGGTGGATGTGAATTACACATTGGGACAGTCGGAGTACGGGTACTTCGGCCAACTTTACTTAGAGTGGAATGATAGAAGTACATACATTTGTAAGGGCATGAGTCTGACAGAAGTACACATATGTCAGAAGAAAGAAGCATCATCGGAATGTCGTCGATAAACGGCAGAACGACAGGAGAAGAAAAGAAGCAGTAAGGTGAATGTGGAATAGCCCTGTGCGGCAGGTATGCATGTATGTGCAAGGAGATGCGAGGGGATGAAATCCTGGACGAGCTTCAGAGACTTTCGTTAAGTACAATAGTAGCTCACCTCCGGGCCCAGATGCTACATCCAAGCCTTGCGCTTGCTCTCCATGCGCTCGCGGCTAAAGGATTTCTTAAGCGCATCCAGCAATTGGGACCACCACCTCTTGTATTTCTGCGGAGTCTGCGACGGGCCCATCGGTTGCCTGTTAGCATGCTCCTGGACTCCTTCCGTGTGTTGGGGATCCCTCTCTGAGTTGCAGTGGTAGGGTGCCGAGGTGTTACGGTGCTCGGACTCGTGCTGTGTGGCCCTTCGGGGCGCGGTATGCGCATCGATGGTGCCTGTCTCTCCACGGATTAAGGCCGGCAGATTCGAAAGTACGGGGTTTTCCGGCGAGGAGGAGCGAGGACTATTATGTGTAGACATGTAGTGCAGTCAGATACTATGTCAGGAAGATTGTCTGAAAAGTTGCGGTTATCGCGGAGAAGATTGACGAATGAATGAGGGGACTTGCATGGGAAATGGCAGAAATTACTATTGAAAGAGGAGGGGTGAAGTGAATCATGTCTGCGAAAAGGTGCACAGTAGATATATGCTACTGCCAGTGAACACGGGGCGTTGATACGAAGGAGGAAAAGGGGGATGCCGGTTCTCGGCATTTCTTTTCAGCCACCAGGGATACATAAGAGGAAAAGAGGGACGCCGGTACTATGCCGGTTCTCGGGAATCACTCCTCCATCAACCGCCAAGCTTAGTAGGCCGCTATCTGCTCACTCCTTGTCCCATCCCACTTGGGATGCATGTTCAATCTCCGTTTACTTATAGACTTTACCAGCATAACAAAGCGGCGTTGTGCCGGTCACGACCTTGAGGTCAGAGTCACTGACCGTAAATCGTGGGAAACCGTCAGCGACTTTCTGCTATGTCCTGGGGTCCTGCATCTTATCTCTTATCCTATCGAACATGAGGCAGATGATGTGCTGCTGACTGGAATAAGTGAATCTCATTTGTGTATAATTATCTACTTCGAAATCCCTCTACATTATGTGAACTTCAATTACCTGAGACACCCCTCTAGTACCGGCGTCCCTCTTTTCCTCTTATGTATCCCTGGTGGCTGAAAAGAAATGCCGAGAACCGGCATCCCCCTTTTCCTCCTTCGTATCAACGCCCCGTGTTCACTGGCAGTAGCATATATCTACTGTGCACCTTTTCGCAGACATGATTCACTTCACCCCTCCTCTTTCAATAGTAATTTCTGCCATTTCCCATGCAAGTCCCCTCATTCATTCGTCAATCTTCTCCGCGATAACCGCAACTTTTCAGACAATCTTCCTGACATAGTATCTGACTGCACTACATGTCTACACATAATAGTCCTCGCTCCTCCTCGCCGGAAAACCCCGTACTTTCGAATCTGCCGGCCTTAATCCGTGGAGAGACAGGCACCATCGATGCGCATACCGCGCCCCGAAGGGCCACACAGCACGAGTCCGAGCACCGTAACACCTCGGCACCCTACCACTGCAACTCAGAGAGGGATCCCCAACACACGGAAGGAGTCCAGGAGCATGCTAACAGGCAACCGATGGGCCCGTCGCAGACTCCGCAGAAATACAAGAGGTGGTGGTCCCAATTGCTGGATGCGCTTAAGAAATCCTTTAGCCGCGAGCGCATGGAGAGCAAGCGCAAGGCTTGGATGTAGGCATCTGGGCCCGGAGGTGAGCCACTATTGTACTTAACGAAAGTCTCTGAAGCTCGTCCAGGATTTCATCCCCTCGCATCTCCTTGCACATACATGCATACCTGCCGCACAGGGCTATTCCACATTCACCTTACTGCTTCTTTTCTTCTCCTGTCGTTCTGCCGTTTATCGATGACATTACGATTGAGGTTCTTTCTTCTGACGTATGCGTACTTCAGACAGGCTCACATTTTTTTTATGTCCCATTTACGTGCCTCTTGGGCATGGGTGCCCTAGGCAAGATGTACAAATGCCACAATTTATCCATTTTGAAACCGTCCTTGCATAACAGCTGCCCCGGCTCTGAAGCCGGCATCGCGTTGTGCCTGAGTTTATGTAGGAGAACAAGTGATATGTTGGTGAGAATTGAGCGTCGCCATGTGAGGCGTTTACCAGTGTGCGATGCGTTGCAATGGTGTGTCTTGTTTTGTCCCTCCTCATCACCCCAAATGTCCCTTTGCCTGTTTCCTTTGCCACAAGTACTCGCCTTGAACGCCTTCTCGTATCTTTGTGAGACTACTTGCTCCATTCTTCACTGATATGCTTCAAGTTGTGTGATTATGATGGGGGGGTGGCAAGTATAGCTGGCTCAAGTCGCCTTACTAGTATCTTATCTCTACTCGCACTAACGTCCCCTCGAGATAGTATCCATCTAGACGCTTGAAGAAGCGCCTGCGATGCCCAAAAAGGGTATGCGACAAATACAGAGGGTTTCCCCACGGCGCCCACGACCTTGTTGCTTTTAGTCGCTGTCATGCAGTGCCATGCTTTGCCTGTGTTCGCAGCCTACCCCGCACCTGTTTGGCGTTTGTGATAGCTCCTCGTGCCGGACTACCACTGCACATCCCAGCCCAGCCGCGCATCCCACTCACGTTGCCACGCCTGCCCCTACGGGCCATCCTCCCTCCTTCCACTTCGCGCTGCATCGGGCTGTGCGCCGCTCTCATGCGCTACGCCACACTCGCTACTAACGCTACTCTTCGCATGCATGCAGCATCGAGCTGTGTAGTCTCTCCGTGCACGCTCACAGATGTCCGACCGCGCACGCCCTGACCCACCCCACCCGCGCGCTCCATCGGCCGCTGCGTGGCTCTCCTCTGAGCCCTTCCGAGCCCGCTTCTACGCTTGCCACTATTCAGGTGCACACCCTTCCACCTTACGCTGAATCGAGGCTGCGCGGCTCCTCCCATTCACGCCCATGGCTCTCCCACTACACTCACTCGCCTTCTTCCCGCGCTTCTGACACGCAGCCCACACTCGTTCGGCGATACCCATGCCTGTCTCTTCCTCAAGCCCCACTACGACCAGTCCTTATTTAAGCTGATCAGGCTGATCTATACAGCGCAGCGTCACTAGCCTATGATCCTTGAACAACAACGTGCCATTGCAACGTTGTGTAGTTTTGTAATGGTGAATGTTATATATGTACGCCGAAAGTGGAGATTCGCGTAGCGGTTTGTCATTATGGCGCAGGAGAGAGCCGTAGTGTTATAATGATACAATGCTATGCTACCTTGTCCTACAGTTCGGAAGTATCAAAGAAGCTAGGATTGACGATGTTGTTACCTAACTGACCAAGTTGATTGCTCTGCGCTTATCCAAACTCCCGGTGATGGCTACTATTGTCCTGTTGTTACATTCCCAGTCTCGATGAAGCACCTCTGCAATTGCCGTCCTTTCTGGTGGCCCGTTTCATGTCTACTCTACCAGCAATGAGCAAACCGCTTGCAGTGCACCTGGGGATGAAGATGGTGGGTACCAGGAAGGTGAATTTACTGACACTGTCGTGTATCGTTATCGAGAAGAATATGGCCTACCGGAAGCCGTGTGAAGTGCATGCGTCTGAATCAAAGAGGGAACGCGATTAGGTCCCCCACCTGGGGTTCCTTGTCCAATCGGTCTAGGTGGTGAGGGGGGGTTAGAACACCCTTAGGAGAAAAGAGAGGTTAGCACGTAGGTACGCAGATCGGAGACAAAGAAAGAGTGACACACGTATCGGGGTCCTAAAAGAATGGAAAAACAGAACACAGGGCGCAATGGTGCTCATGCTCTCGATGCTGTCTAGTCTATCGAGGAAGTCCGAAGATGAAGGGTCATCAGCGAGTGAAGAATGCCCCAAGGAAGTACAGAAAGTATGGAATGCGGGAGGCCGGGCTGGAGAGGAATGACTGTGAGAGGACCGAGTAGTGGAAAAGTACCCGCGAGTAGAACAGGATATTGCACGGAAACAGGACGGGTGAAGGGTATTTCTTGTGTGGCGACGGAAAAGGATCTAGGGAGATGAGAAAGGTACCTTATGACAAAAAAAGAGGTGTGTGTGTGTCGGAGGGGTAAGAGGAAAGGAGGCCAGAGAAGTGGGGCGACAACGGACGTGAAGCTGGGCTGCATTCAGAGAACAGCACAGAAGATGCATTATGGTTGTATGCGTGAAAGATAACGACAGCATACAGGAGGCAGAACAGACTATGATCACAGTCAAGCCATCTCGCTAAAAGGAACACAGTGACACAGGACGAGAAGGGCAGGAAAGAGGCAGTGAGTTTCATGTGGGCATGTTGGCAGAGGAAAAGGACAGGAAACGCCAAGGAATGATTGGACCCGAGATCATAATGCAGAAGGAGAAGACAACAGCGTTGTGGATAGTATCCGTATAGCAATGGTTGGATACAGGTTATATGCAAAAACGGATTCAAGCCTATTCGGTTGACAAGTTGAGAAAGGCGGGGTAAGATTGAGCTCCGAAAGGGTGGGCGACGCAACACTTGTCAAGGCAGGAAAGTGGCAGAAAGACCTAATAACGATGAAGTGGTGACGTCACTCATGTAGAACACTTTGGTACGCCGCACGGGGCACTCACGTGAGGACAGGGCTCAAAGGTGCACAGCCTCATCCCACTCAGGCCTTCCACCTGACTTACTTCCCTGCAAACCACCGGGCTTCAGACCATCTTACTATTCATTCACCGCGTTGCAGTGTCTACGCATACAGTGACGCTCCTCATCCATAAGGCCTATGGTTTCTAAATTCTCCAAGTGCTCTACTATGCAGGTTCCACAGCATCCTGATAAGCAGTCAGTGCCCCCATTTTCGATTGCACAGAAGTGCAAGAAGGGGTCCTGTCTGCTATGCGTGCTGAGGAAAATCTTCAATCACGAGAGGAAGATGAAAATGACCAAGGGCTGGGCATAGGTATTTGGGGAAAATGTCCAGGTAAGTAATCCAATGCTATAGATTTGTCCAGCTCTTGATCCATCCACCAGAACCCATTGCCGCAACATTATAGGATGTCTCAATGATGAATTTCATCATGATGTACCAACAAAGAGTTGAAATCAGGGGAGAATTCACCTTGTCGTCCGTCATTATGCATTCCCTTTACTATGTACAATGCTACATGGAATCGTCGGGGTGTTCGCGAAACGACCTGTAAACATTGTCAGTCTCGTTGTTTGAATAGGTTTTCCAGATACTTTGGTGATGGCTGCGGTAGCTCTGCTGTTATTTTCGGATCTTTGAGGGAAATGGCTTCTGTAGTTGGCACCCTTTCTGCTAATCATATTTATGTCTAGTACTTGGTCAGCGAAAGGATATTAATAAGCCGTCTGCAGCGCCGCTTGAAGTGGTTGGGCTCGTAACAATTAGAAGGCGTACTCATTGGCGTAGTTGATAACAACGGACACTGGCGTGCCACCATGGGAAAGATGGCAGCAGGAAGTCGTACAAAGTGTTTGTGACCAAGTTGAGGAAGGAACACCATCGTATCCTTGTCTGCAGATTTGTCGACGTGCGTGTTGCGCATTCCATCTAGGAGTAGCCTGGGATGAGGAGTGGAACACCCTTAGACAGGAGGGAGACTGGCGCAGGGGTGCATGAGTCGAAGACCGAGAAATGGGGCACATGTATCAGAGGCAGGAGAGAAGTGAAGGGCAGAGCGCAATGACGCTGAGGCCCTCAACGCCGTCTGACTATTGAACATGTTCGAAGGTGGACATGGAAGTTGGAGGGGAACTGTCGTTGGTGAGTAAAAAGGGTGACAAGAATGCAGAGAAAGTAAGGCAGGAAGAGGTAGCCTGGAAATAAAGGGGATCTAGTCGTGGAAAATAGGTAACGTCTACATAGACAACTGATTCAGAGGTTGCACACGAGCAGAGAAATGGGATAGTCGAAAAGCCAAAAAGCCCATTGAGCAGAGTAAGGGTGGACTGGTCAGCGTGTGAGGGAGTAGAAACGGGAATCATGAAGGAAAGAGAGGCAGAGAGCATTGGAAGGTTGAAGAATGAGGTTGGAGCGACAGTAAACACAGATCTACGTCAAAAGAAAGTAAAGAAATGCGTTGCCGTCTGCGCAGAAGACGATGAGGATATGCCGGTGGCATACCAAGGGAGAGACAAACTAAAGCTGACAGTCAAGCGATTAAAGATACATGGTGTGGAGAGCAGGGAAGGGACTGTGATGTTCACATGCACCGACCACGCCAGGAAGAGACGCGATGAATTCGGATCACAGGTTACAAAAGGCAGAGTAGGGTTGAGTTACCAGAAGGTGAGCGATGCGCTTCTAAAGAGTAAGAAAGTAAGGGCCTAGGGATGTATGTCATTGGGGCAGTGGAATGACAGGCAGAAAAGCGGAGCCGACATAATGGCAACAAATAACGAGCAAACCAGATGTGCCAGTGGTAGACAGAGGTCGTCGATCTTCATACAAGAGACTTCCACAGCCATTCCCCTTCTTTATATCCATCATATCAAAATCGGACGAGCAAAGTCGATGATGTGGGCAACAAGTCCACAACGTGAACCCATAGTAATGTCACGTGATGCAACGCAGTGCCACCGATGAGCAGATCTGAGATCTCTTCCCACGAAGATAGAAGCTTCCTACACACACCCACACTTGATCCTGTTTTCTCCTTATCCGGCAGCAGACTGTAGCATTTCTTGTGCTCCTTCTGGCAGTGAATCCCCGTTGGGGACTTGTCCTCCCTCTTGTTCGTCCGGAAAACAGTCGAAAGTTGCACAAGGTCCTCCGGGTCGGTATCGTGAGCCATTGGCACAGCAGTAGAGGCACTGGCTGAGTTTACATTTGGTATGGGCGTCGGTGGTGGTGGGTGGCATTTCAGGCACAGTGTGAGGCGGGAACGACGACAATGTACCCAGATAATTCATTGTCCTAAACATCAGGGTTGGCAGCAGGAGCAGGCCTGCTACAGGAATGGGGATGATATTCTCAGTAGGTGCAGACTCCGAAGAGCTGGCGCTGGCGCAGGAGAAGGCTCAGGCTCCTTACTAGCAGGGAACGCAGTCATCTCAGTTTTTGAGACACAGGAAGGCAGCGATTTCTTACCAGCAAGGGCTACAACCGATCAGGCTCACGGGCAAGGGAAACGCCAGGTTCGACGGGAGTGGTGGGCTCAGACACAGCGTTGAGCTCCAGGCTCTGGCTCAAAAATGGCCCTAGTTTTCTCAGATGCAGTGGTAGCAGCTTCTCTTGGCGGTTCATCATCTGCGAGTGGCGCACCGAGTACCTTCTCGGTGGGTGTGGGCGTGACCTCTGCTGGCCCCTCTCCAATGTGGAGGTAGCGGACGAGATGCTGGAGCCTTCGAGGTACCCGGAAGGGTATTGGTGAGTGTGTTGGGTGTGAGCCTAGGATGGGAATCTGGACGGGTTGTGGCGCAAGGTTATTTGAGAAATATGGCGGTGAAGGAGTGGACCATACCTCCGGTGCAATGGGGACGAATTCCTGAGGGGGCTCAGGACTCTGGAGCAAGCTGGTGAACACCAAGCGAAACTTGGCAAGACCGGGATTAAAACGCAATCCACAGCATTCTCCACCTCTTGCAGACTTGGTAGAACCTGCACAATGGTCGGCGCTGGGATGTCAATTGCAGTGTTTACGGCTGCTTTGACCTCAGAGGGGTGTATGCTTGTTCGAGTGTAGGTTTGGTGATAGTGCATAGAGACAAGTGGGACGCAGATTCGTTCGTCGCTGGCTTATCATGATGCTTCAGGATTTCTTCTCCATGCCCAGGCTCTAGCCCGCTGTACTATGGCATGGCAACAGTGTGCTTGAGCTCTTGATGCGTATGTTGGTGGGGTGATGCGTACTCTCAGTCTCTATAGCCCAGCATGGATGATTATCTAGTGATTGTCGATGGCGAAGTTGTATGTGGATACCTTCAAAAAAAAACGGAATCAGGCTTGTGGGAGAAGCGGGGAGGAAGGGCCTTATGTGCCAACAAAGATACGAAGAGTAGATGAAATAAAAACGAGTGGTTATGCGGAGGCATAAACTTAGAAAAAAGAGGACAGACTCACCTGGTCAAAGGAGGGAGAGTGCTGGTAGGGACGCAGTGTAGCCCGCGGCGAAGTCACCATATCAATCGCTCGTACCCTTACACCGCTACGCCACTCCTTACCTACGCCATACGCCCCTTGGCACTCGCTTTACCTTAACCGTCCTGAAAAGGGTCTCGATCAATCGGTGCCTAGTGTCATCATTCCCGTAAGTGGCGTACATGATATTCCCACGACCTGATATTTCTTGCGCACACGATGCATAGCGATCTCCATCATAGTACCGGATCCACAAAGATTGATCATGCATGTTTTTGGTCCACAGTGCGGCAGCGCCCCCAAAGCCAGTACCACAGCAGACAGGGCACGATATTACCCTGCCATCGGTACGCCGCACGGGACTCTTACACCTACAATTAAACTTGTCCCCTGACCAAACTTCCACTCTTCCAAACTTCCACTCTTGCCGAGAATGTCAAGGGGGCTGTAACTCCAGCTGCTGAAGCCGCACCGGCTGCCATTTTCCAGGTCACACAAGAGGCAGGGAGTGCCACGACCGTAGACGAGGTTTGTTTTAACCCCCGTCTTCTCGAAGTGGACTGATCTTGACGAGGGAAACGCAGCTTGCTCCAGAACCCTGGAGACACCAGAGAGCGTCCATTACTGCAGAGGGACCGTCCGATCCGATCCTCCACATCACTCTAATAATCACGCGCGGCAGCCCGTCCAGGCCCCTATCCTTGAATATTCGTCCTATCCAAATCCTCCTGGTACGTCGTCCTGTCACGCCCCCCTGCGATTTGTATCGATCAGTTCCTCATTCTCAAGCTTCCCCCATCCTGATGGCTATAGACCTTCGAGACCTTTGCCTATCCCTCCTGGACCCGTAAACCCCCTTGATGTCACTGATAACAACTATATTCTGTCTACGACAGCCCACCGGCCGCTATGATAAGCGAGTGTACGCGCTTGTTCCCGGATGGCGCCGTTCGGATTGACCGAGAGGAAGTTGTAGAGTCGAAGGATAAAGTTGTCCGCTTCACCCTTCTCACTTAGCCTGGACTTCGTTGTACGGTATTGGACGTTTCAAACATTTAGCAGGCACACATGGCCTGTACATCCGACAAAAGCCGTCACCAGATTTCGACGAATGGTATTCGTCGGCTTCGAGTGCGCCATTGATGTAAATAGCCATAATGTCTGGTTCACTTGTCAACACCCGGCATATCCCCTAGTCGAGCGAGGCCAGGAAGCTTGCAGGAGCATGAGTCACAGATCTGACTTCCTCCGGCCGGAGGTGACCTCAAACAAGCAATGTAGGTGCCTGACATGGAGACGGTAGCCCGTGCCACCCTTAGGGGTGGACCAGAAGCGTTCATTCTCCCAATATTCGTACTCCTCGACTCCCACGACCAAGTGGATGCCCTGTTCCGAGACGCAAAGAGACCGAGGTAGTTTCGGCAGTACGACACAGTTATACTTAAGTCAAAGAGGGGGCTATGACGGTGACGGCAGTAGACGGCACGACGCAAATGACAGTCGATTTCCAGCAATCTGAGAACAGCAGGGAGGCGCCTTCCACCGTGCATCCTTGCGAGCGACTCGAAAAGCTGCCAAATCCAAGTTCTTCTCTGGAGGCGGCTTCGGTGCAAGCCACAAGTATCGCAGAAATTTCGGGGATCCGGATCTTGCCGGGTCACAGTTTCCGTGTGAGGAAAGGTGCTCTAGAAGCGGGTTCATCTAACATCTAGTGACTTGTTGGTTGTAGTCTCACATCGGCGCATTTGGCATGGCAGACCTATTGGGTGTCATATTTTTTTCTTAATTTCAAGTACAACATCTAGAAGTCCACCACACTAAATGATACAAATGATACATAACATGGTCTCGGGATGGATGTGCATAGGGAGTAAGATAGAACACGGGTGGGACGAGGCTGACCGCCTTGATGGCGCGGGCGTAGAGGTAGCTCGCCGAATGTACGCCCTGCTGCACATTGTCCGCCTCGAGCTCAGACTCGTCGTACAACACGGCGTAGTGCGTCGACTCGACAGTGCTGAGGAGCCCCACGTGCGCCTGGAGGTAAAAGTCAAAGTCGAGCACGGACGTCACGCCCTTGTCGATGACGGTTCCCGGGCGCGTATTGCCGTTCTCGTTGGCGTAGGCGGAATCAGTCGGGAAGAACCGTGCATTGTGCCGTTTGCCGCAGACGATTATGCTCAGTATTGGGTGGTGATTGCGATTCTCGGGGTCGATGATCCGAAGATTTGAAGCAACTCGTCTTTGAGAACCTCGTTATATTGACCCTTCAGGATACCAGCAACTCAGTAGATTATGAGTGTGATTTTAAGAGACAAGCCATACCTCAGATACGCCATCGCGAAAGACAACCATGCGCTCAGGTAACGCTTTCGAATGCCGGGGATATGCCTGCAGCCGTTCCAAAATCATATCTCTAAGGATAGTCCCTTTGATAACCTACAATCGAATCAGTCAACGATCCAATCCACGCAACGTATCACTCACCTCTCACCTACTCTTCTAGAGACGAAGACTCGCAGGAAACTGCATAAAATCACTGTCGATACTTGCAACAACGCCTACAATTGACGGGGTGCCCTCGGCGCTCTTTGGACTGGGAGGCGTCACGTCAATGCCGACCATGATCGTGGACTTATCCGTGAGCCAACTCATCGCTTCCTTCCCAAGACGGTGATTGATCCCGCTAAGCTTGGTGTTCAACTTGAGTGCAACATTGGCAAGGTACTGTTCTCGTCCCTGAGGATTCAGCGCCTTCTGGAGCCGCAGGCATTGTGAATGAACTCCGAACTCCACGGCGCACAGGCGCTTAATGCCGGGATAGAGGTAGTCATCCTGTCTCGGGAGAATAACAAGGATAAAATTGATGCTCTCCGCGTCTCCAAAGAGCTCGATGGTCCGCGAAATTTGCGTGATAGCGCCTGTCCCCCACTCCTGGTCCTGATGAATAGGAAGAAGCCCGTCCATCTAGAATAGCAGATGGTCTAGGCGACAGGTCGATTCCACTGCTCCTGCACTCGCTAACAAATGCTTCGATGAAACTACTGAGTCTAAGGTCGCTTGTGTCGTTGAGTGCGGTTCCGTCCGCGTTATCGCGTACGACAAAGACTCTCCAAATTGATGCCTTGGCACCGCGGTGAAATTTAACATTCCGGAGATTCCAGCTTCCATTTTTGACTTGCAGGGATCCCTTGGAATATGTCACTTTGGGAGCGGGTAGCTCGCGGGCGGGGATGACCGACATCTCACTGGAGACGCACACCCCGAAGGCCTCTAGCACAGGTATGCCAGGGGTGACGCCCAAGCATGACGAGCCTCGCTCTACAATGAGCTGAGCGTTCACTGCCGGCTTTCGACTTGCGCATCGCAGCATAACAACGGTCTCCTTCGGGCCCAGCCTGCCCAACCGAGGCTCGCCTGGCTCTATCTCACAGAGTTCTGTGGGCACATAGACTAGTTTGCTGACCTTCCCGATGTCGATAACAGGTAATGTGTCTGCTTCCTGCAATCATATTCCGTCACTTTGACCTAGGGTCAGGACATGCAGTTAGTTGAAATAAACACGCAACGCACATCTTTGGAAAAACTTTTCAACAGTAATATTTCCCCCATATTCTTCGCAACGGAAAGTCGGCTTCTTTGCGGAGGTGTCCAAAACGCGGAATATCGGCTTGACACACCTGTACCCCCCGATATCATGAAGAGACCTTGACTTTTGTCATCAAAGCAGGGGTTGCATCGCGCAACCGTACGTCAAAAGCGCGCAGGGCGTCGGGCAGTCTTCCAGGTTCGTGGAAAGGGGCCATGCATACATTGACATTCACCATTAGTGGTTTGTAAACTGGCCGCACGGATGAATAGAAGCCCATGAGCGCCAGGAGGCGCGGACGTAAGAGTTTCTTGTGGTCGTCATCGGAGAAGTAACGGTTCTTGCCGGATCGGAAGCCGATCTGTGCTGCTTGGCTTCCGATCTGGCTGGCGCTGCATTATAAGATTAAGAGCAGAAACAAGAGGGTCGATTTCCTTCGCCTTGTTGATGTTAGCCACGTCGCCTTCTTGGAACCTAAAACCAAAGGTAATGGCACGATCCGAGTCAACAAGAGTGTAACCCGATAACCGGTGTACCAGACGTACAGTTCCAATGGCGCCGTGGGCAACTCTCCCGAAATTTTGACCTCAACGGAGTAACGATCGGCATTTGTAGAGGTCCGTCGTCTCCGTCCTCGAAGTACTCCACGTTGCCTAGCAATGGCTGAGGGAGGGACTACGCAGCAACGAGGCGTTGTGCGCCGTTGTGGGCAATCTTATTGATATAAGGTTGAACTGCAGCGTTCTGCTCGAAAAGCCCGACGCTTCACGCGCCTTCTGTGATTCACGCTCGGGAAATTTCCACGACATTGTTGTGACAGGTGTCGCATAAGGGCTCAATAGGAAAGAAGTTTGTCCGGACAAGAATGACGCGTCGCAGAGTACCCCATCCTGGCCGGGCGGAGCGCTCTGGACATGTGGAGACAAAGGGTGATGGAACGTGTACGGTGAAACACAGCCTACGAGCCGCGTGCCTACAAAACGGAGAAAATGTCGACGAGAACTAAATGAAACCTGCTGTGCAAGGTGTCGCTCTCCAAGAACGAAGGAAGCCGGTTTGCCTGCGAAGGAGGGGAAAGGGAAAGCTCGAGAGGGGACGTGGCACTGGCAGTGGGCGTGGGCCGTGAGCGGTGGCAGACGAATTCTAGGTACACGTGATGTATGTTTCTTTGTTCTCAACACCCGCCCAAACCCCACCGGATCGCTAGTACAGCATCATCTACATTGCGCCTGTGAAAAATCTGCAATGGCACTAGCGCCGACAACCGACACCGCCCCCGAGCCATGACGACCATGCATGCTATGCTACGGCCATTGACAACCTGTTAACAACTCGAGGTCGCCAATATCACATGCAACATCTCTACCGCTCATACTCTTACCCTACAAAACACGCGGGTTCTTTCATCTTCCGTTGGGTCTATATTTATCGATCCCAGCGCTAGCCATCTATGCTTCCCCTCTTTCGATCTTGCTAGTGGTCGTGATGAAGCACGTTGACAAAAATATTGCAACTCTTCCGGCCTATGCTGCGATTAAACCCTTGATCCAGCTCGGAGAATTGCCGTGGGAGTGACCTACATGATTACTTTTCTAACAACACATGAGTGTTGCTGCCTACCTATACGGGCAGTCCTCTTCTCATCATCTATGATCGCGACTTAGATCCTTCATAGCTGACTCGGCCGGCGTCGTTTGAAGCTACGGAAGCTTTCGGAGTATTGTTGACACGGAGGGTTCACCAGCGGGAGACCTGGATGCACTATAACATGTCCTTGCTTTCCTAGTTGTTATCACCTCTATTGCCTGTATATACTTGTAAAGTATGCAATATGGCTGTACATGTCCCGTAGCATATATAGGTCCTTTTTTTTTTTCAAATCCATTAGTGTGCACCTTGAGGTACAGAACTGGAACTGGTAATGATGAGTATTGCCATGAGGTTGTTTACGTCTGTCGAGTATTCCTTCACACTGTATATTCATTGTGTAGCTGTTTGACTCACCTTATGTGTGAGTCTATTCGTAGTGTCAATGTAGTTGGCTAATAGTATGACGCCTTCTCATTTGCTAGGGGTGCAGTGAGTGTCAAGTTGTTTCCGAGTTTTCTTTTTGGAGCCCATCTTTCGTGTGCGTAACCGGGGCAATGCAAGAGGAAGTGCTCGATTGTTTCGTTAGGCCTGCCATACGCTGGGCATTGTGCGTTGGCGGCCTTGCAGAAACAAGTGAGGTAGCTATTTAGAAGGACGCAATCCTTAGCTGTGTAATCGCGCTTGCGGAGCGCTAGGGGAACTTGGGGTTGCTGATTGCCTGGATGAACTTCCGTGATGGGGTAGAGTTGTCCATCATGTAAATTCTTTTGCCTTTTTTGCGGTGACTCCTTCTAGCGCTTTGTCCAGCTATCTTTTGATCTTTTGCCGTGTTTTTTCTTAAGGCGATATGCTCAGTGCTAGAGGTCGGCATAGAAATGGGTGGGGGGTGTGGTCTGTCGGAAGTGCGTATACTAATCCGTAATAGTCCGTAATGAAAACGCCCCACATGCGTAAATTAAATCAGGCGCAAAAACGTATATGATAAGGAGTCCTAACATCACACAACTTTACTTAGCACCGATCTACGTTTTAAGTCAGTAAGGAGTGTAATGATAGAAGCACATTTGTAAGGAGATGAGTCCGATAGAAGTATGCATATGTCATAAGAAAGAGGCTTCATTGTATGTGATAAACGGCCGAACGACAGGTGACCTCCTGGCTCAAACGCCTACACCAAACCCTTGCGCTTGCTCACCATGCGCTCGTGGCTAAAGATTTTCTTCAGCAGTTTGGACCACCACCTCTGAGTGGAGAACTGCGGCGGGCCTATCGGTGGCCCATCAACATGTCCCTGGACTCCTTCCGCGGCCTTCGTGCCCTGAGGCTCCCTCTCTGGGTTGCGTTGGTGGGACGATGCCGAGGTGTTACGGTGCCCGGGCTCATGCGATGTGGCATTTCGAGGCGCAGTATGCGCATTGATGGTGCCTGTCCCCCCACCGATTAAGGTCGGCAGGTCAGAAAGTACGGGGCCTTCCGGCGAGGAGGAGCGAGGAGTATTGATTGTAAACATGACGTGCAGTCGGATACTATATGAGGAAGATTATCTGAAAAGTTGTGGTTATCGCGGAGAAAATTGGCGGATAAATGAGGGGACTTGCATGGGGAATGGCTGAAAATACTATTAGAAAGAAGAGGGGTGAAGTGAATCATGTCTGCGAACGGGGCAGTAGATATACCACGGAGCATTGGCTCACTGTGGAGGCTTATTTGCCGGGGTCGGTAACCAAGGAACCGAGACCAGATGACCCAGTCATCTCACCCATCTCGAGTATCCTCCATAACATAGCCATTACTACAAAAATTAATAGAACACATCGAGGTTCTATGGATTTCTGTTACTCTAAGTTGTAGGAGACAGAGAAGGGAGAAGGTCCATCGACTTTGTTTGATGCGGGGTCATGTGACCCCTCGGCTCCGTTGGATCTGGGACTTCGAGCTTCCGGTTATACGTTCTGTTTGTGGCGCGATCCAAATGCTCAGTAGCATATCTACTGTGCACCTTTTTGCAGATATGATTCACTTTCGTCCCTTTTCTTTCTAATAGTATTTTCAGCCATTCCCCATGCAAATCCCCCCATTTATCCGTCAATTTTCTCCGCGATAACCACAACTTTTCAGATAATCTTCCTCATATAGTATCCAACAGCACGTCATGTCTACAATCAATACTCGCTCTTCCTCGCCGGAAGGCCCCGTACTTTCGGACCTGCCCAGAGCACCGTAACACCTGCATCATCCCACCACCGCAACCCAGAGAGGGAGCCCCAGTACACGGAGGCCGCGGAAGGAGTCCAGGAGCATGTTGACGGGCCCCGATAGGCCCGCCACAGTTCTCCACTCAGAGGTGGTGGTCCAAACTACTGAAGAAAATCTTTAGCCACGAGCGCATGGTGAGCAAGCGCGAGGGTTTGGTGTAGGCGTTTGAGCCAGGAGGTAAGCCGTTATCGTACTTAACGAAAGTCTCTGAAGCTCGTCCAGGACTTGCATCTCCTTGCACATACATGCATACCTGCCACACAAGGCTATTCCACATTCACCTTACTGCTTCTATTCTTCTCCCGTAGTTTGGCCGTTTATCGATGACATTCCGATGAAGCTTCTTTCTTCTGACATATGCGTACTGCATACAGACTCACGTTTTTTATGTTCCATTTACGTGCCTCTTGGGTATGTAGCAAGGTGTACAAATGCCACAACTTAAACTGTCCTATCCCCTCATGAATAACAGCTGCTCCGCCTCTGAAGCTGGCGTCGCATTATGCCCGAGTCTATGTAGGAGAACAAGTGATGTGTTGGTGAGAATTGAGCGTCGCCATGTGAGTCGTCTGCCAGTGTGCTACTCGGACGCGTTGCAATGGTTTGTTTCGTTTTGTCACACCACCTCCCTCCTCATCACTCCAGCTGAGCCCCCAAATATCTCCTTGCCTGCCTCCTTTGCCACAAGTACTCGCTTTCTCATGTCTTTGTGAGACTAATCACACCATTCTTCACTGATATGCTTGTGTGATTATGACGGGCTCAGAGGGGATGGCAAGTAGAGCTAGCTGAAGTCACCTTATCTTATCTCTACTCGCACTAACATGCCCCTCAAGCTCAAGATAGCATATCCATCTAGACGCTCGACGAAGCGCCCCATTGCCCCCAAAGGGGTATGCGACAAATACAGAGTGCTTCACCGCGGCGCCCACGACCGCCTTAGTTGTTGCTGCTGTCATGCAGTGCCATGCTTTGCGTGTGTTCGCCGCCTACCCTGCACCTGTTTGGCGTTTGCGATACCTCTTCGTGCCGGACTACTACTGCACATCCCAGCCCAGCTGCGCATCCCACTCACGTTGCCACGCCTGCCCCTACGGGCCATCCTCACTCCTTCCCCTTCGCGCTGCATCGGGCTGCGCACCCCTCTGATGGTCTACGCCACACTCGCTACTAAAGCTACTCTTCGCATGCAGCATCGAGCTGCGTAGCCCCTTTATGCACGCCTACAGATGTCCGACCGCGTACGCCCTAACCCACCCCACACCGTGCGCTCCATTGGCCGCTGCGTGGCTCTCCTCTGAGCTCTTCCGAGCCCGCTGCCACACTTACAACTATTCAGGTGCACTCCCTTCCGCCTTACACTGAGTCGAGGCTGCGCGGCTCCTCCCATTCACGCCCGCGGCTCTCTGCTACACTCACTCGCCTTCTACCCGCGCTGCTGCCACGCAGCCCACACTCGTTCGGCGATACCCATGTTTGCCTCTTCCTCAAGCCCCACTACGACCAGCCCTTATTTAAGTTGGTCAGGCCGATCCATACAGCGCAGCGTCACTAATCCGTGATTCATGAACAACAGCGTGCCGTTGCAACGTTATGTAGTTTTGTAATGGTGAATGTTACAGTATGTACGTACGCCGAAAGTGGAGATTCGTGTAGCCGTTTGTCGTTATGGCACAGGAGAGAGTCCCAGTGTTATAATGATACAATGCTATGCTACCTCGACCTGTAGTAACGAAGCTAGGATTGACGATGTTGTTACCTAGTTGACCAAGTCGGTCGCGCGGCGCTCATCCAAACTTCTGATGATGGCTACTGTTGTTCTGTTGTTGCATTCCCAGTCTCGATGAAGCGACCTCTGCAATTGTCGTCCTCTCTGTTAGTCCCTTTCATGTCTACTCCATCATCAATGAGCAAACCGCTTGCTGTGTACCTGGGATGGAGATGGTGGGCTCATGGTACCAGGAAGGTGAATGTACTGACACTGTCGTGCATCGTTATCGAGAAGAATATGGCCCACCGGAAGCCGTGTGAAGTGCATGCATCTGAATCGCAGAAGGAACGCGATTGGGTCCCCCACCTAGGGTTCCTTGTCTATTGTGCAATCTGTCTAGGAGATGGGGAGAGAAAGGAGAGAGGTTAGCACGTAGGTACGCAGGTCGAAAACAGAGAAAGAGTGACACGTATCAAGGTCCTAAAAAAAGGAAGAGCAGAACACAGGGCGCAATGATGCCCATGCTCTCGATGTAAGGGGGAGACAGACAGGAATGGACATCGACGAGTGAAGAAGGCGCCAAAGAAGTACAGAAAGTATGGAATGCGAGAGGCCGGGCTGGAGAGGAATGACCGAGAGGATTCTTGTGTGGCGATTCGGATGGAAAAGGATCTGGGGGAATGAGGGAGAGAGAGAAACTTATGGTAAAAAAAGAGGTGTGTGTGTCGGAGGGGTAAAAGGAAAGGAGGCCTGAGAGGTGGGGCGACAGCAGACGTGAGGCTGGGTTGCATTCAAAGAACAGTACAGAATATGCGTTGCCGTAGTGTGCGCGAAAGATAACAACGGCAATGTTACGGCATACAGGAGGCAGAACAAACCACGACCATAGGCAAGCCACTGGCATCTCGCTAAAAAGAACACAATACACAGGACGAGAAGGGCAGGAAGGAACAGTGAGTTTAATGTGGGCATGTTGGTGGAGGAAAAGGACAGGAAACGCCAAGAAGGAATGATTGAACCCGAGATGCAGGAGAGGACAACACTGACAACAGCGTCGCGGATAGTATATATGGCAATGGTTATGATGCAAGTGATATGCAGAAACGGATTCGGGTATATTCTGTTGACAAGTTGCGAAAGGCAGCGTGAGATTGGGCTCCAAAAGGGTGGGCGATTGAACACTTTCAAGTTTGTCGTGACTGTCCCGAGTGACGTCATGACTAACGGGGGTGGAACACCTCTTTTGGTAAGAAAGCACGAGGCGCGTGAGAACTCTTCTAGGCCATGTGGCCGGTATCGGTTTGGTGGTGGGGTGTCAGGGGACTCAGGCGGGGCCGAGTGCATCGGAATTGAACCGGTGAACCCCCGGGGCCCCCGCCCGAGCTGTGTGATGAATTTCCGGGGGCCAGGAATCGGTTTGTGTAGCGAGTCCAGATGACTGGAAAAGGCAAAGGCTAGCGCTCCTCGGGGGGTCAAACACGCGTGGACATCGAGCGCTTTATCCATCGCTGCACCGCAACAGCCCCGAGCGCCCTCGAATACTTATATCTTTCGGGGCACGCTCTTGTAGTTGGTACACGCCACCCCTATCTCACAATCAGCCCACATACTCACACTGGGACGAACGAAAACACCCGCGCTCGCACTACGCCTCAGGCAGGTTTCCTCCCTTTCCCTTGTTCACAAGTTTTCCACCCGGCTTATTTCCCCGCAAACATCGGGTTTTCAGACATCATCTTACTATTCATTTGCTGCACCGTCTACGCATCCTAGTCTTACTCTCCTTATCCATAAGGCCCATGGTTTCCAAATTCTCCAAGCGCCCTACTACGCAAGTCCCACAGTATCCTGATAAGCCGCCAGTGTCGGGTCCGCAGAAGCGCAAGAAGTGGTCCAGTCTGCTATGCGTGCTGAAGAATATCTTCAATCGCGAGAGAAAGATGAAAATGACCAAGGGTTGGGCATAGATAATTGGAAATGGTCCAGGTAAGTCATGCAACGTTATAGGTTTGCGACCCGCTCTTGATCCGTCCACCAGAGCCTATCGTCACGACATTGTAGGATACCAATGACAAATTTCATGTACCGACATTGAGTTGAAGAAAGGAGAATTCATGTCGTCGTCCGTCATTATGGCGCAAGGGGGATGCGTTACTATGTACAATACTATGCGGAATCATCGGGGTGTTCATGAAACGACCTGTAAACATTGGCAACCTCATTGTTTGAATAGGTTTTCCAAATACTTTGGTGATGGCTGCGGTGGTTCTGTTGTTATTTTCGGATCTTTGAGAAAAGCGGCTTCTGTAGCTGGCATCCTTTCTGTCAATCGTATTATCTCTAGTACCTTGTCAGCGAAAGAATGATAGTAAGTCGTCTGCCGCGCACTATGAAGTGAAGTGGTTGGGCTCGTATCAATTAGAAAACGTACTCATCAACGCAATTGATAGCAACGGACACTCTGACACGCCACCATGGGGAAGAGA
The DNA here is from genome assembly GCA_003314065.1 of Lactarius sp. MG50. NCBI lineage: Eukaryota > Fungi > Basidiomycota > Agaricomycetes > Russulales > Russulaceae > Lactarius > Lactarius sp. MG50. The sequence goes on along the minus strand of QLOZ01004205.1, from coordinate 8,158 downwards.
AGATGGCAGCAGGAAGTCGTGAAAAGTGTTGTGGCCAAGCTGAAGAAACGCTAACGTATCCCTGTCCGCAGATATGTTGACGTACTTGTTGCGCGTCCCATCTAGGGGTGAGCGTGGAACACCCTTAGACAGGAGGAGACTGGCGCAAGAGTGCACGAGTGAGACCGAGAAATGGGGCACATGTATCAAAGGCAGGAGAGAACAGAAGGGCAGAGCGCAATGACGCTGAGGCCCTCGACGCCGTCTGATTGTTGCGCATGTTTGAAGGCAGAAACGGGAGTTGGAGGGGAACCGTTGTTGGCGAGTGAAAAGGGTGACAAGAACGCAGAGAAAGTAAGGCAGGAAGCGGTAGCCTGGAAAGAAATGGCTTTGAGGGTATCGAGTTGTGGAAAATAGGTAACGTATACATGGACAAGTGATCCAGAGGTTGCATGCGAACAGAGAAATGGGATAGTCGCAAAGCCGAAAAGCCCATCAAGCGGAACAACGCCAAAGAAGGGTGGACTAATTGGGGTGTGAGGAGGTAGAAACGGGAATCATGAGGGAAAGAGAGGCAGAGAGCGTCAGAGAGTTGAAGAAAGAGGTTGGAACGACAGTAAACGCAGATCCAAGTAAAGAAATGCGTTACCGTATGCACGGAAGACGACGAGGATATGCCGGCGGCATACCAAGGGGGAGACAAACTAAGCTGACAGTCAAGCGATCAAAGGACAGAACAACAGATGGTGTGGAGAGCAGGGAAGGGACTGTGACGTTCACATGCACCGGCCACACCAGGAAGAGACACGATACGTTCAGATCACAGGTTACGACAAGGCAGAGCAAGGTTGAGTTGTCAAAGGTGAGTGATGCGCTTCTCAAGAGCAAGAAAGTAAGGGCCTATGGATGTATGTGGGCGACAGTATCCGGGGCAGTGGAATGACAGGCAGAGAAGCGGGGCCGACATGACGACGATGAATGATAAGCAAGCCAGACATACAGTGGTGCAGAGGTCGCCAATCTTCAGATGAGAGATTTCCATGGCCATTCCCCTCCTTTACGTCCATCATATCAAAATCGGACGAGCAAAGTCGATGATGTAGGCGACAAGTCCACAACGTGAACCCACTTGGTGTTCTTTGATAGTAAGTCTCATGATGCAACGCATTGCCACCGATGAGCAGATCTGAGACAGATATCTTCCCACGGCATCTGGCACCGTTCTACACTGCGGCGTAATTTGCCTGATTGCGTGTCTATCCTTGACATCAGGGCTGGCGGCAGGAGCAGGCCAGCTACAGGAATGGGGATGATACTCTCCGTAGGTGCAGACTCCAACCCAAGAGCGGCGCTGGCACAGCAGAAGGCCCAGACTCCTTACTAGCAGGGATACACCTCAGTTTGGGGACGCAAGAAGGCGGCGGTTTCTCACCAGCAAGGGCTACAACCACCTCAGGCTCAGAGGCAGGTGTAACGCAAAGTTCGACTGGAGTAGTGGGTTCAGACACAGCGTTGAACTCCAGGCTCTAGTTTTCTCAGCTGCAGTGGTGGCAGCTTCTCTTGGCGGTTTATCATCCACAAGTCGCGCACCAAGTAACTTCTCGGTGGCGTGGGTGTGACCTCCGCTGGTCCCCCTCCAATGTGGAGTGGTAGCGGACGAGATGCTTGAGCCTTCGAGGTACCGGGAAGGGTATTGATGAGTGAGTTGGGTGTGAACCTAGGATGGGGATCTGGACGGGTTGCGGCATGTGATTATTTGGGCAATAGCGGTGTAAGAGTGGACTATACCTCTGGGGCAATGGAGACGAATTCCTGGGGAGCTCAGGACTCAGGAGGAAGCTGGTGAACATCAAGCAAAACTTGGCAAGACCGGGATTAAAACGCAAACTATAGCATTCTCTACCTCTTGTAGACTTGGTAGAACCTGCACAATGGCCGGTGCTGGGATGTCAATTGCAGTGTTTACGGCTATCATGATGCTTCAGGACTTCTTCCCCATGCCCAGGCCCTAGCCCGCCGCATGATGGGTATGGTAACCGTGTGCTTGAGCTCTTGATGCGTACGTTTGTGGGGTGATGCGTACTCTCAGTCTCTATGGCCCAGCATGGTTGATTATCCAGTGATTGTCGATCACGAAGTTGTATGTGCTGTCTTTGGAATATCTTCAAAAAAACAGAATAGAGCTTGTAGGAGAGGCAGAGAGAGCCCTGTGTGCAAACAAAGACACGAAGAATAGAAGAAATAAAAACGAATGGTTATGCGGAGGAATAAAATTAGGAAGCGTAAAAAAGAAAAGAGGTCAGACTCGCCTGGTCAAGGGAGAGTGCTAGGGTAGGGAGGTCCGCAGCGTGGCCCACGGACGTGCGACAGGTCACTGCGATTCTGTTCAGGACTAAACCGGGTTGGCGCAGCGGGGGTTGACTTGAACTGGAAGTCTGGAACTGGCATCACGTGTTCGGTCACATGATACAAACCCACGGTCTTTCCTATGAGTGCGGAGTTTCTGCATACAGCCGTTTCCTCTCCCCCACCGCCCACGTGTCGGATAGGTTTTCGGGCTCCTCATTCCATGGAGAATCAAGATAACTGCCAGCGGATCAGTATGACCAATGATACCGGATCTACAGAGATTGATCATGCACGTTTTTGGTCCACAGTGCGGCACAATACTACCCCGCCATCGGTACACCTCATGGGACTCTTACCAGTGTTGTGCCGGTCATGACTTTTTTGGATAGTCATAGTCACAAAAATGTAACTAGTCAATGACTTTGAAAATGACTCAACTTTGAACCAAATTAGGTAGTCACATGGCAATCGCCGTTGAGCAGTAATGTGGCAGTAACTCCTGCCTTATCTCTACGATACTCCTTATCGATCATTTGATCTCAATTGGACAAACTGGACCAGAGACGGACCGGAGTTCACCTGGGGTATGCCTAATCGAGCAAAAGTCATAGTCATTCAAAAGTCATAGTTGCCATGGTTGACAACCCCGGTGTGACCATGGTGACTAGTCAATGACTGGCACATCACTGGCCCTCTCTGCCTCTTGCGAGCTTGGTGCAACCTGGCAATAGCAGCCGGTGCGGCCTCAGCAGCTGGCCCCCTTGACATTCTCGGCAAGAGTGAAGGTTTGGGCAGGTGCAGGTTCATTGTGGCCCAAAGTGACACTTCAGGTGGATAGTCCATATAGTCATACACCGACCACAAAAGTCTGGTCGTCAAAAGGTGTTGTCGATGCGTTTCTATTCGTGATTTAAAAATTGTTTTGAAACTCCCTACACGTGATAGTAGCATAGTGATCGTGTATTTTAGGTCACATGATACAAACCTTATCATTAACGGCATTGGTCACGGTCTTTTCAGTTTCTGCATCCAGCCCCTTTCCTCCCCATCCTCATTCCATATGAGGCAAAATCGCACTGCTAACGGATCAATATGACCAATGATACCGGGTAAAGGTTGATTATGCATGTTTTTGGTCCACAGAAGACAGGGCACGATACTACCCTCCCATCGGTATGCCGCACGGGACTCCAATTGGAAGCACCTGGCTAAACCTCCACTCCGAGAATGTCAAGGGGGCCGTAACTCCAGCTGCTGAAGCTGCACCGGTTTCACCAGGCTCGCAAGAGGCAGAGAGGGCCACGACCACGGACGAGGTTTGTTTCAACCCCGGTCATCTCGAGGTGGAGTGATCTTGACGAGGGAAGCACAGCTTGCTCCAGAACCCTGGGGACACCACAGACCGTCCCTACTGCTGTAGAGAGACCGTCCGGTCCGATCCGATCCTACCCCACCACATCACTCTAATAACCATGCACGGCAGCCCGTCTATGCCTATCCTTGGGCACGTATCCGACATGCCGATCGGCATTCGTCCTATCTAAATCCTCCTGGTACGTAGTTCCATCGTCCTGTCCGCTACCAGAAGGACTACCTGTCACGCCTGCGCCGGTGGAGGAAGGTGCTCGCTGTGGTATTCGTGGAGGCAGAGCCATGGAAAGAAGCAGCCCCTGCCACGACTAAGGAGACCAAGACAGCTGCTTAACCCGGACATGCACCCGAGCCGAGACCAGAACCAGAGTCTAAGCCACTTTAGTGAACTACAAGTCGCGCAAGCGAGCCTGAGGTAGTTGTTGCCCACACTAGTGAGGGATCTGCACCTGCTGCGGATTCGGAGCAAAGTCCAAGGCACCATCCCCATTCTTGCAGCTCAGCCCCCTCCCGCCGCGGCTCTCGTCCCCAGTCTGACATACATTCATCGTCTTCACCTGCTATGTCCGTCGTGTCATCTATCAATGCCTACACCGTTTCGTATTTCTCTCCTGTTCGGTGGACGTGACAAGCCCGACACCTGTCATGGATACGCATCGTCCCCGGTCTTCGATACGCTTGTCGTCACCCCATCGAATTCCTACACCAGAGTAGAGGCCACTCTACCTACCGTGTGTAGTCAGGTGGGTTGTAGTCTGTCCTCTATTTGATCGTCTCCAGGCCATCACAGATATCGACAGGCATGGTGCACACAATGTCTATCATGCGCGAGTTGTCCACAACGGCTGCGACGTTGAACTCCTATACTCGACGACTTGCTTACGCCCTTGATACGTCACCCGTGTTTCAGTCAGACTCATTTACTGAATCATCTCCTTACCGGTTATACGTCTATATCTATACAGAGACCCCGATCGGATAATGGCTGTAATAGAACCAGCCTATTCGGACTGTCCAATGTAACAATGTATATAGCTTAATGTCCATTCTGTTCACTTCCAGCCCGCAGCGCTATCAAAGACGTTCCACCGACACTCCGCCCACGCCGCTGCTGTAATAGGGCATGTGACAAATACAGCGTGTTTCGTTATGGTCGCCGCCATGCACGCACCTGTTCAGCGGTGCTCGCGGCCACCTCGATCGCTGACTTGCGGTACCACGCTCTGTCCATGGCCACCACGTCGACCGCATCTTTTTGATGCCCATGGACGCCTCCTCGTGCCAGACGACCGGGACCCATCCCAACCACACCTTCCACTCCCGGTCCTACGCATAACCGGTTCGGTTCGGGTGCGCTCGCCCCTCCTTCATCGCGCGGGATCGGGGCCCCGCAGCCCTCTCTACAACACACTCGCTACAAAACGGACGCCTGTCTCGTAGCTTCTCCGCTCTCTTCACAGAGTCCGCGACCGCGGCTGCACCTGTTTGGACGTGCTCACCTCCCTCACGTTGTTCTTTGTTCCGGGAATTTCTCCGGATTGATGCCACGCAACGCACACTCGTTCAATGGCACCCACCCTCCTCCTCATGCGATTTAGGTGCTGTGCAGCCAAACTTATACCTTGGCTAAGGCTCCGTTCGGCCACAATGGCAAACTCGGCAGCTGGTCCGGGCGTGTGATCGCTGTTGTCTGTTCGACCCCGGGGCTTACCTTTGCTTAATGTGCATCATAGGCGGAGGAGTAACTGTATCCCCGTCATCACTCGCTGCGCTAGTTCACGTATGTGTAGACCGCGGGCCTTGTGGTCGCCACGCGCTCAGGATCAGGTGCGCATCACATGCATGCATAGAAGTCCACGTGTGGCGCGGATTCCATGTTGCCGCTGCTTCAGGTCCCTCAAAAGCACAGCAATGACACCGCGTTCTATTGGCCCGGGTAAGCATTTCCTGGGCACACGTTGCTTTTCGCTCGCCGTACCATAGTTGGCTGAGTATATGACTACTAGTACAGGGGGAAGGGCATCGGGGGCACATCTAGTATCAACTTCTACGTCTTCACTTCTGCATCCATCAGATATCGACGGTACGTTATGGTAGTTTATCGCTTACCGTGACTACTAAATGCCATTTTGTGCGCTAGCGATCGAAAAGCTCGGAAACCCAGGGTGGAATTTGGATACCTATTTGCGGTACTTAAGAAAGAGTGAGCGGTACGTCGACTCACAAGCGACTCGCGAGCCCGAGTCCGCCATGTTTTTTTTTTTTTCGAATCCATTAGTATGCGCCTTGGGGTCTGCCATGTTTAGTGCTGACGGACTGCGATGAAAGTTTACTCCGCCTAGTGCGAAAGAGGCAACGGCAGAGCATCTGCACTTTGACCTCGCGCATCATGGCACAGATGGTGAAACACACACAACCCATCATCCGAGTTCTGGATAGCAACTGAACATCATCATAGGCTCCACCTCTACTTGTTACCCACCCCTTCAATCTGGCTGGGACAGCCTTTATCAAGATGTACGTTGCACCACTTCGTGCCCTAGCGACTCGATGAGGTACTGATGTCCTATGATCAGACCCTTAGAAACTTGGGTCATCCTCCTGCAAGAGATGCGGTAAGCTCCGGATCTCACTGCTCATAGGATCCTGCTGCTCACCCTTCTTACCTCCCCAGACACAATGTGATGTACTGTACGTAGTCTGTGCATGGCTTTTCCTGTCAGTTGCGCAACCAGCACGTGGGGAGCCGATCGCGATTCCAGGGTAACGCAGCGTGGATGGAAACTTGCTCGGACAATCCTGAGACAAGCAGACGTTCATACTCCGTGGTGCGTTGGACCTAGATCGCGATCTGGCACCGGTCTGTGCGGGCTCACGCACGCCGCAATGCCTCTCAGGAGTACTTAAACCGAGCAGGCACTGCATACACAAGAACCTCCATGTGTTCGCGTCTTCTCCCGTGACGAGGGTCTTGTTTGAAGATGAGAAGAACGCGTCAGGTGACGCAATTGCGTCGGGCGTCGTTTGTGCATGAGGGCAAGACGTACACCGTTACACGGGACGCGCGAAGAGAGAAGTCATCCTCAGTGCCGGGTGAGCATGCTTCCTAAACCTCGACATACAACGCGGCGCTCAATGTTACGACAGTGCGATCAAGACTCTTCAGGTAAAACCCCGCGTCGCATCTCGCCAATGGTTTCGATAATGACGGCTTATCATGCGTAGATTCTCGAGTTTTCTGACATCGGTAACCCAGAAATACTTGCCAAGGTGGGCATCACCCCAAGGGTTGACTTGCCCCACGTTGGCGAAAATGTACAAGAACACATCTTTGCTGCGCTCGCCGTTGGTACGCGTTTTCCCCTTGCGCTCTCCCCGCGCTGACCATACATCAAGAACCCAAAAACTTAAAAAATTACAACACTCAGGACCCCATCGCAGATGAAACGCTGTTGAAGGAACAGCTCCCTGAGCTCCGGCTCTAGTAAGTTCTTCTGACAATGGAGGCGACTCGTGCAGCCGTAATAGCTCAGAGCACAAGGGCCTCTTCTTTATCTCCTTCCTCGGAATCGGCACTGGCTCCCTCGCGTCTCTCTCCAGATGGTGCGGTGCTCACCCCCTCACACGCAGCGCGTATCCGCGCCACACCAGCCGAGACATGGCGGCCCGGCATCTGAGTCGCTGAGCAGTACTCACTCCAGCTCGACAAGCTCAGCGCGGGAACGGCCAGTTTGGAGATGGTCAGCATGCCGACGAGCCCGGAAAGGACTCGGAATACATCACGATCGTGTCGATCTTGGACCATCCCTGGTCGCGCGGTGCTATCGTACGTCATCGCTTCGTGACTACTTTCTCGCGCTATACTAGTCCTTCTCACATCGCATCTTTCCTCTTTGTAGCACGCGGCGTCTGCAGATCCCCTCGCGCCACCCGCGCTGGATCTACACTACTATGAGGATAACTTTGGTTAGCATGCTATGGGACTCGCGAGCCGTGGGTGTACTGATGCGCTGCGCCAGATTTGCAAAACATGGTCGAGTTGGTGAAGTTTGTGCGCAGACTCTGGCAAGACATCACCCCTTGGCGATATCATAGTTGCGGCGCCCCCCCACTTGTGGTGCACTTTCATGTCAGCACGAGAGCACAACCCGGGTCCGGAAGTACAAACCGACGAGGAGCTCATCGCGTGGATCAAGCAGTACCCAAGCTCGATCACCCGTACGCATCTGCGATTCTGTTCTCTATATGGGACCGCTGACTTCACCTAGACACATCTGGGACATGCTCGATGCTCCCACGCGACAAGGGCGGGGTCGTCTACCCGCGTCTAAAGGCTAATAACTACATACATTCATACCCACCCTCCCTTTTACTTACTCGCGCGCGATTATCCATGGTCGGCAGGTCTATGGAACGCACAATTTGTGCGTAGTTGACCTTTCTATCCTCCCGCTGCACA
>QLOZ01004192.1:0-11172 GCA_003314065.1 Lactarius sp. MG50 | reverse complement strand
GCCGGTGACGCCATTGCTGTCACCCGCTGGTGCTACCGGTGCTGCTGCGCCCGCTGCCGTCGCCGGTGTCGCCCGCTCATGCCGCCGGTGGTGCTGCCAGTGGTGTCGCCCGATGGTGGTCCGCCGGTGGTGTCGTCCGCTGGTGGTGTCGCTTGCTGGTTCCGCCGGTGGTGCTGCCCCTGGTGTCGCCGGTGGTGCCGCCGTTGGTGTCGCCTGCTGGTGCCGCCGCTGGCGTCGCCTGCTAGTGCCGCCGCTGGCGTCACCTGCTGGTGCCGCTGCTGGCGTCACCTGCTGGCGCCGCTGCTGGCGTCGCCTGTTGGTGCCGCTGCTGGCGTCGCCTGCTGGTGCCGCCGCTGGCGTCGCCTGCTGGTGCCACCGCTGGCGTCGCTTGCTGGTGCCGCCGCTGGTGGTGGTGCTGTCCTAAAGGGGGAGAAAACGATGTTGTTAGTTTGTATTTTATGTTAATGACGACACACCTGTTGTTTCTCTCAGTAGAGGGCCCATCAGTTGATGAGCCGCTGCAGCCTGCAGCTTGATGTCCGACGCGGAGGAGAGGAAGGGACGCCGTTTATCGGAGTTTGAAACTCCGCACGAAAGTCGCGAGTCGCAACCGTGACTTCGAAACACAAAGACATGGAGATCAAAAAAGAATAAAATATATATTTAGAAGTGCATTACTGTAATATGTACAGAGGTCTGAGGAGCAAAGGGCTGGTTGCAATTTACAACTGGTTGCAACCGGTTTTTCTGCGGTTGCGATATATGGCATGGGAATTAAGGACCGCAACCGGGACCGGACAAAAACTGATGCAACCGGGACCGGTGGTCCGGTCCTACTGCGGTCCGGTCCGGTTGGGTCCCGGTCTTTTTTCGGTCCATAGGACCGGACCTTAAAACACTACAGAAGGAGGAAGCGCACGGCCACCAAGGGATGAGCGCGCACGCTGCGAAAATCGAGGAACCGGAGGCCGCTGTGGAAATTAGTGGCCTAGTGGAAAGGATCGGTCAGATGGAACAAAAGGAAAAGGACGAAATGCTGGATAAACTCATCCTGCAGGGTTTTTGAAGGGCTCTGATCACTCGGCCTGGGTCAGAGCGCGAAACGCGCACATCATGTACATTAGTGAAAAAAGTTCAATCGAAGTGGATTTTGCCTTCACATGTGCGTGGGGAATGGCCGACGAGCGCGCGCTGGTCGACAGCGGCGCTACCGAAAACTTCATGGATCGACGCATGGTCGAGCGTCTGGGCATAGGACTAAGAAAAATGCCTGAGCCGCGGCGCGTCTTCAATGTGGATGGGTCAGAAAATAAAGAAGGAGTACTCACCCAGTACTGCATCCTAAGAGTGAGGAAAGGAGAACAGGAGGAGCTGCAGAAGTTCTATGTCACTGGGCTAGGAAGCAATCGCGCGATCCTCGGCTTTCCTTGGCTCAAAGCGTTCAATCCCAGCATTGATTGGCAGAAAGGATACATCAGAGGGCCGCCGGTACGCATAGAAACTGCCCTCTTCAAATGGGCCAGACAAAGGGTGGTGGCCAGAGTACTTGAGGCCGCGCGCAGGGACGAAGCGTGGGAAGACAGGGATGAAGTGATTTGCTATGTCCGCCCACTTCCCAGGCTATCCGAAAACTTGGAGCCAAATAAAAACAAACAATCGGAGGAAGACTTAACTGGTTTACCGGGACAGTACCAACGGTTCAAGTGGCTATTTTTGGAACATGCATCATGACGCTTCCTGCTGGCCCGGCCGGAAGATCATGTGATCCGTCTCAAGCCTGGCGCACCAGACTTCATCAACACTAAGGTGTACCCCCTCACACGAATGGAAACGGCTGCAGAGCAGGACTTTGTCAAGAAAAACAAGGAGCTGGGGCGCATTGAGGACAGCACATCCAAGTGGGGAGTCCCCTTCTTTTTTATTAAAAAGAGGGACGGAACGTTGCGACCCATACAAGACTACAGGGAAGTAAACACTTGGACGGAGCGTGACGTGTATCCTATGCCATGCATCGAACAAATCCTGGAAGAGCTCCACGGGAAAACTCTCTTCACCACCTTGGACGTGCGAGATGGGTACAACAATATCTGCGTGGCCCCAGGGGACCGATGGAAGGCGGCATTCAAGACGCCTAGTGGCCTCTACCAGCCCACTGTGATGTTCTTTGGGATGACCAATGCCCCTGCAACCTTCCAGAGAGCCATGGATCGGATACTGAAGCCTGTTAAGGATAAATACCCGGGAAAACTCTTTGTCTATATGGACGACATACTGATAGCGATGGCAAATGACCTAGCGTTGCATCGCCAGATTGTGACAGACATGATGGAACAGATAATGGAGGAAGACCTCTTCCTCAAGCTCAGCAAGTGCCACTTCGAGCAGACGGTAGTGGATTACCTGGGAATAAGGATAGAAGGCGGAATCATTAGGATTGACCCCACCAAACGCGACGGGCTAGCCGAGTGGCCAGAGGAGCTGCGCGACCTCAAACAAGTGCGCAGCACCCTAGGCATCTTCGGTTACCAAAGGCCCTTCATCCCCGGATACGCTAGCATTGTTCGACCTATACAACGGCTCACAAAGAAAGGAGTCCCATTCGTCTGGACTAAGGAATGTACGGAGGTGGTGCGAACCCTAAAGCGCATTATCACCAGCGACCCAGTACTGAAAAGGCCTGATTACGACAAACCTTTCATCTTGGAAGTGGACGCCTCGCAATACGCGCTCGGGGCCATCCTGTACCAACCAGAAGGAAGGAAGCCACGAGCGGTGGGCTACTATTCCAAGGCACTCATCCCCGCGGAAAGGGGGTACGACGTGTACGATCGGGAGCTGCTTGCCCTGGTGAAAGGGCTAGAACACTGGCGACACATTCTACTAGGGTCCGAGCATGTGGTGCGCGTGTACACTGACCACAGGAACCTCCAATACTACAGGCAACCCCAGAAACTTAACCGGCGCGTGGCGCGATACATTCCGCGATTGGCAGAATACCACTTCGAATTGGTTCACAAGCCAGGGGCAACGAACCAAGCGGATCACCTGTCTCGACGACCTGGACTGGACGAGGGCCAGAGCGACAATGAGGACGTGGTGGTCCTGCCTGATCACCTGTTCTGCCGTGCGCTCTCATTAAGCACCCTAGAACAGGAGGTACAAGACGCCCAGAAAGGGGCTGAAACGCTGATGGAAAAATGGAAGGAGGAGTACGATCTGAGCCGAGAAGGGGAAAGCTGGACGTATCGGGGACGGCTAGCTGTCCCAGACCCGGAAGGACTAAGAAGGAGGCTGACATCAGGATACCACGACCACGCATTGGTAGGGCACCCTGGGATCGCCAACACGTTCGCAGCAATGGCTCGTGACTATTGGTGGCCAGGGCTGAGAAAGTTTGTCACCGCATATGTCCAAGGGTGTGCAATCTGCCAGGTGACCAAGCCCAAGACCAACAGGCCGCACGTCCCCCCCCTTCCTATCACAACTCAAGAAGCCCATCGCCCCTTTGCAACGATCGCGCTAGACCTGATCGTGGACCTCCCCCCATCAGAAGGGTATGATTTGATCCTCACCATCACAGACCACGATGTGACCAAAGCCGCGCTGTTCTTCCCCTGCAACAAGACGATCAGGGGTGTAGGCGTGGCCGCCCTCTACGCCCAACATGTGTTCCCACACTACGGGGTCCCCGGGCGGGTGATCTCAGACAGGGACCCTCGTTTCACCTCTCACTTCACAAAAGAACTCTGTCGCCTATTGGATGTGGAGCAGAACATTAGTATGGCGTATCACCCTCAGACTGATGGGCAATCAGAATGCACCAATCAGTGGCTGGAACAGTACCTTCAGATCTACGGAAACTTCCAGCAGGACGATTGGGCCCGATGGTTGCCCATGGCGCAATATGTGCATAACGCCTGGCCCAGCACCACCACTGGGTTCACCCCCTTTGAACTGCTTCTAGGATGCACACCCAAGGTGCATGTGCCAGAAAAGATTGAATCTAAAGCGCCGGAAGTGGAAAAAAGGGGGAAACAGTTGCAGGAGATCCGCGAACAGGCCCAGAGGGCCATACAGCACGCGCAAAGACTGGTGGTACTACAGGCTGAACGAAGTGCAGGACGACACATCTTCACCCCCTTTGTGGAAGGGGACAAGGTCTGGTTGGATGGGACCAACCTCAGGTTATCACACCCCTCCAGGAAGTTGGCAGCACGGAGGTACGGCCCCTTCAAGGTGTGCAAAGTGATCTCGCCGGTGGTCTACAAACTGGAGATCCCCGGCACTTGGAAGATCTTCGACACCTTCCACGCCTCCCTGTTGTCTCCATATAAGGAAACGGAAGAGCATGGCCCCAATTTCTTGGAGCCGCCACCAGAACTGATCGAGGGTGAAGAGGAGTACGAAGTGGAGCAGGTCCTAGGCACAAAGAAGATCAGAGGGCAGCTCCACTTCTACATCAAATGGAAGGGATACGCCGAGGCGCACAACACCTGGGAACCAATAGGGAATGTGAATGCGCCAAGGTTGGTGAAAGAGTTCTATAAGAAGAACCCCTCGGCGGTGCGAGAAATGGTACTTAAGCCCTGGGAAAGGGACCGGGAGGCAATGACCAACTCCTCTCCCTCGTCCTCTCGCCTCTCCAACGGCTCCCCCTGTGCTCGCCTCTCCATCTCCGATGCCGCGCACCAAGAACGCCAAGAGGGGATCAGCGAAGTCCTCGACGGGAGCGCCCCAAGCGTTGCCCTCTGGTTTGACAACTCCTCTCCCTACACGTCGCAGGCAACCCGTGCCGCCACCGCCGCCACGGCGTATGAGGACTACATGTGCGACCCAGTCCTGCCGACCCCCCACGCCGACGCCGACGCCGACCAGGCGTCCCTGCAAGCCCTCGCTGCGGCCCCCGCGGCCATGGCCTATGTACAATATGATGGCTGGGGAGGTGAGCCGGACGCAACGAGCACTGAGCGAGCCCCCTCCCTCCACGACGACGACGCAGCTGGCACCACTGGTACAGTGCCTGGCCCTCCTGACCCCGTGGGGGGAGCCCATCGGCGTTGTGACCGAGAAGGTCACGCCGCGGGAGGCCTGGAAGAAGCAAGAAGAGTGGATACGCCAACACAAGGAGTGGAGGAGGACCCTTGGCTAAGGTACGACCCCGACCTGCACGACGCCGGCGACATGTTGTTTGACACCGCCAATCCCACTTGTGACTGAACAGCGAGCCGAGGGCGCCTCGCCTAAGGAGGAGGGCAGTGCCACGGTGCGGACTGACACTTTACTTCTTTTACTGTATGATTACCTGTCATGTGACGCCTGGAGTCACATGATGCATCCCCCTCACTTCCGTGTTGTCCCCCCTCCTGTGCCGAGCGTCAGCTGAAGGCACAGGGGGACGCGTCCACCTCCCGGCCTCCCACGTCCCATGACTCGCATGGGACTATACTTCCTCTTTTACCTACTTATCTCTGACTCGTGTGGGTCTCAGGCGGCAGGAGGGTGACGTGGCCGCAGCAAGGACTATGTATATAAGGCGCAGTAGCTTGGGGCTTATTCCCCAAGCTTCTGCTTAACTCTCGATTACGCACTTGTCACATCCACTAGCATATCAGTTTGGTGCTAGAACAATCTTATCTACTTCTCCTGCGTCTTGTCCGATCTCCTCTCTCACACGCGTGACTTAAGAGAATTGGCATCGCCTTCTTTGTTGTGCACAAAGAAGTCTTTGCTACTCCTCACTCCTTCCGCTACTTCCCAACGAGGCCGTAGCTCTGCTTGAAGCAACATCAAGCAAAGCGTCTGCCTCGCCTTCCTTGTCCCGAGTCTCCTCGTGTCCTTGTGACCTTGGTGACTTCAAGTCGTCTTGTGTTGAGCGTCGACGCCCCGTGCGTGGCGTAGCATATACTGTAGGGGCGTGATATTGTCTGGTCCCGTTCTAACTACCCCATATCCTCTGTATCTGTTGGGATATACCCGAGTAGGCCGATTAAGATAAGATAAGATTTGTTTATTATGTAACGCATAGGATTGCTCTTAAGGAGCACACCCTCATATAGGGGCAAATGGTATTGTCTGGTCCCGTTCTAACTACTTCGCGTCCCCGTATCCTCTGTATCATAAGTGTTAGGATTTGAGGGATCACACAGGAAATGACGGGGGGTGCCCGCCGAACAGTTCTCTCTGTTCTCCTAAGTTGGTAGCATACTTAAATACGAGGTCTATGTATATAGTTATTTATCAATGCGCTCGGAATCGATCTGATAGCATCCAAGCGGGCCCATCTGGGTGTCTCCTGTGCATACATCCGGCGTGCGGCTGCCGCTGCTCTTATCACCGGCAGCCTGATATGTACGCTACCCGCTAGTGCCGGATTGCTCCTCCCCTAACACTCCCCCTTCAAGCTGGTGCTAGCCCCATTTCCTGGGCGTGCTTGTGGTGCTTAGGGCGTGCTAAGGCCTTTCAGTGTTCTCGACTGCTATCGATGATGTGCACGGCGCTTTCTCAAGTTGTCCCTCAAATTCTCATGTCTTGGGGATGCGCTTTAGTGTGCTTTATGTGCCGCGGCTTAAGCTGGCATAATGTGGCGTCGATCTACTCAGGCTGTGACTGTTATCTAGCCTGGTCGCGTTTGCCATGCTCGCACTCGTGGCAGTCTGGCATATGAGTCTGGTTTACTCTTTCCTTTTGCCCTCGGGTCCCTCTGCGGCACGTCTGGTCAAGTGTTCCCACTGCGTCCGCATGTTTTATGGTTTCCCGCCTGGCTCGCTTTTCAATGTATCACTGGTATGTGCTGTTGCGTGAGTCATCGCATGCACACCCTTGGTCTCGCGCGGTGTGTAGAGCATCTCATATGTTCTTGGTATACCCGCGTGTGTCCTGCGTGCTGCGCTCTCTGTGCGCTGGTATGCATCGCGTGGACTTGGCCTGTTTTGCCGTTGGATCCTTTCTACTGGTGTGTACGTTTGTGGCGCATGGGTTTCGACCTGGTCATGCTCGGGTCCTCCCATTGTCGCCTCCACTATTCTGGCTCTGATAACCTATGGGAATATCCACTCTTTTGGATATCAATGTAACGTACTGGGTATAGCTTTCTGGTTTCCCCATCTATTGGGGCTATCAAGCTCTGCCTGGATTACACGCCCTGTTGCATCTACGTATCTGTGGAACATCACACCTTGTCCGGGTGTGTTCCTATACGTGTTTCACTTCTGATACCGGACAGGTAGCGCAACACTCTCTTTAGCGCTGCTGGGTGCTGTGTACTGGGGTTTGTCGTGTAGTCTGGTCACTGTGTGTGCGATGTCCAGTCTAGTTGCATCTGATACAGGCTGGTTCCGTCTGTTACGGACTGGAGATCACTGCGATTCCCATTCATGCCATCTGGATCCGGCCCCTACGTGACGTTAGGATCCATTGGCATCACTACTGGGCTCGCGCGGTCCATCTTCTTACTCCTGAGGATGGCCTCAAGAAATGCACGCGTGTGTTGTGTGAGTTACCGCTAATGCTATTGGCACGTGTGTCTTTCGCTCTTTGTCTCATATCACTGGTTGGTCAGCGAGCTTCCAAGTCCTTTCCTGCTGGAGTTGGTTCTCATCGCTTTGACCCGCTCTAACCTCTGTTTGGATTGCACCGTGGCTTCCGTTTGGATCTGGTATCCCTTAGGCCGTTGGGTCCATCGCCTAGAGCTATAACTGTGTGCTCTCTATCTGGTGGTACTGGATAGGTGCTACGTGTGGGTGCTGGCGCCCGGCTAGGCTCTCCTTCCTCTTGCTGGAGGGGTCTGCTGTATGTCTGCAATCAGTACATTTCCCCAGGGTTCGTCCGAGCTGACTTCTCCATT
The DNA here is from genome assembly GCA_003314065.1 of Lactarius sp. MG50. Classification (NCBI taxonomy): domain Eukaryota; kingdom Fungi; phylum Basidiomycota; class Agaricomycetes; order Russulales; family Russulaceae; genus Lactarius; species Lactarius sp. MG50. The sequence continues at coordinate 3,329 of QLOZ01004192.1, read as the reverse complement.
GTTTTCCTCACTAAGCATTTGCCCGGAGCTTCTCCTATGCTTCACGGGGCGCTCCGTGTATTCGTAAGTCGCAGTTGGTGTCCTGCATTTTGCAGTCCCATCTGTGTCCTTCAGTGTACGTGCGTGCTTCCCGTTCATGTGTAGGTGGTCCATGGTGCGCGTGCTCCCCTCGGCCTCCCCTACACGCGTAGCACGGTGATTTGTGTGTTACGGTGATCTCTCTTTAGGCAGGGCAAGCTATGGAGGGTAGGAATCTGTTCTATCTCTTGTGAATTCGCCTTGGGGTCTCGTGCCAGCCTCTTGTGCTGTGCATTCTGCCCTTACACATCACCCATTCAACAGTGTTGTACCTGTTAAGTACGACATTGTGGTTCTCTGCACCATCTCTTGTGTGGTGTGGGGTTGCAGGTATTGTCCCGCAGGTATGTGTATTACTTCGCGCATGTTTGATTGACATTCATGTGTGTCCCCAGGCTCCCCTTCAAGCTCTGGGATGTTCACATCACGCTGTCGCTCAAGCCAAAACCGTCTGACATAGCGTCCGTCGGCAGTGGGGATGAGCATGGTGGGTGTGTAGGTATGGCAAGTGTGCGGTCCGTACCGTAGCACTGTTCTCTGCTGGGGGATATGTCTTGTATGACGTGCTCATTCACGCCGATGTCTTGCTCACTGCACCATGGGTGAGCTGCATCTTCCACGTGGTTTGTATTCCATGTGGTTGAAGGTACGCAATAAGCCTCTTAACTTGTAGCATTTGTCTGACTTTCCGCCTAGGGGTGGCGTATGTTAACGTGTCTTTGGTAGTTGACAACAGGTATCCCATTCTTGTGGGGTTCTCTTTATACTTTCCCAGAGATCCGTGTGAGTGGTATCACTGGGCGTTGTCATCCATGGGACGTGTGGTCACACATTTGGTCGGGTTGCTTTGCTCCTGCACATGCAGGACAGTCCGTCCATATAACCTATTCACACCAATCTGCGGACTAAGTCCTCGTTGTGTGATCACTGCAGGGCATGATGTCCGCTGTGTCCTGAGCGTTTGTGCCTAGTTTCCCAGGTGTGGGCGCCTTCAGTGTTGCGCTAGGGGGTACTGGTGGCTGTTTATGCTTCCATAACCTGTTGGTTGGTATGTGCCTAGTTCTATTCTCGTGAACTGTATTACTTGAATTCACGCTGGAGGCCATGCACTCCTTGCGTGGTCCAATAGGTGTGAGCACGCCATCCGTTAATGAGCACAGTCAGCTTCCCGTCGTTATCAGTCCGTCATTATCAGTTTCGATCGGATTGACTCTGTTTGTGGGAACATCCCTCGGAGTGCGTCGCTTCTGTTTAAGCTGGGCAGTCTGGGTCCGGGGTTCACTTGTTTATGTGTAGTCCAAAGCCTAAGTTCTTATGTGCTGGCAATCACCATAGGGCGTTCAGCAGTGACTGATTCACTAGCTGGTGCACTCTAAAGTTCTCTGAGCCAGGCTATGCCATCCCACTCCGTGCGCCAGTCGCTCTGATAGCTTTGATATGTGCGCGCGGCGGTTGCGGCAGCTTCTTGGACGTCTCAAGTGCGATTGCTTTGACCATCAGTTGTAGGAAAACACGATTGTCATTGACACAACATTTAACAGTATCATACCGTAACTTTACTGGAACGAACAATGTCTGATTTTTCTTTGGTCTAAACGATTTGGATAGCACGAGAGATTGTGTGTTCTCCGCGGCGTTGACCATGTCGTTGCCTGCGCGAGTCACTGGGTTTCAGTAACGTTTTCGGATGGCTTAAGCTCCTCATTGAGCTCAGCAGTCTCGGCGATGACGTCGGTCGTCGTGAAATCCTCCTCGAGCTCGGGAATGTCCACGAGTCCGGGGATGTTTGCCTCTTCGTCGAGGTCGCTCTCTAAGTCAAACTCCCCTTGAGGCTCAGTGTTGACGAAGCACTCAAGTAAGGGGTCGATATGCGCGTCCCAGGAAGGAGGGAGCGATGTGGTTACAATGATCTTGAAAAGGGGGTCAGGGATTTGATACCTTTGGCCACCTGCAATGTTGATGCGCTTGCGGTAATATTCGAGCTTATTTATGTGAGCTATTATATCGTCGCCCTCCTTGGCGATGGTATGCATGAGGGTGCGCATGAGCGCTGGGACAGTTTCAGGCTCATGGATACCTCGTAGTTCTGCCAACATATTGTAAGCGGTGACGGAGTGGCGGACATGTACCTTCTGTGTGTAAGTCAGTTTGCTGTCAATGATGAACATGGCATATGTGTTGTTATATGCCCAGTTGTTTGCGCCTTGAGGATCGGTGCGCACGTTGGGGATGGCGATCGTCCCCTCAGCATATTCAGCGACGCCGCACAACTGGAGCACCATAGTTATGCTCCTGCACCAGTCAGACCAGTTTCCTTCATCGAGAGGTTCTATAAGGTCGGTGATAGGTGTGATGTCATTAATGCGAACACGGCTGACAGATGGTGTCGTAGAAGTAGGTGGAACAGTGATAATAGGGACACCAGGGTTGGTGCGACGAGTAGGACTGACGCTGGACTGCTTTTACTGTAATATCACCTGTCATGTGACGCCTGGAGTCACATGACGCTTCCCCCTCACTTCCCGGTTGTCCCCCCTCCCGTGCCGAGCGTCAGCTGAAGGTGCAGGGGGACGCGTCCACTTGCCGACACTCCCACCTCCCCTGACTCGCCTGTGAACTTGCTGACTGATTACTGTACTTATATCTGACTCGCGTGGGTTCTGGGCGGCGGGTGATGACGCGGCCGCAGCAGAGCAGACTGTATATAAGGTATCGCAGCTGGGGACTTACTCCCCAGCTTGAGCTTAACTTCTCTTACGCACACCGGACTTCTATTTGTAACTATCAGTTTGGGTTACAAATCCTATCTTGTCTCGAGCTCTTCCCTCCTCTTCTCTTCCACGCGTGATCTCATAAGAGTTGATAGTCGGACTTAGTAGCAACAACTAAGTCCAACTACCACCCCTTACTCATCCTACTCGTCCCGAGTCGCCTTAAGTCTTGTGACTTGGGTTGACTTCAAGATTCGTTTGTGCTTGACTCGACGCCCCGTGCGTGGCGTAGCAGTTGGAGAGGGTGGTAGCAGTAGTGGCAGATGCGACAGGTGCTGTGTAGACAGTGGTGGGTTGCGTGGTGTCCACATGAGGGGTCTCTAGAGTAGAGGCGGTAGGGGGAGAGACGACAGCCACAGTATTGTCAACAGAAGGAACCATAATAGTGGGGGAAACAGTAGTGCCAGTAGTTGATTGCATGGTGTCGACATGGGGAGTCACTAGAAGAGAGGTGGTAGCCGCTGCATTCGCGACAGGAGG
>QLOZ01004186.1:3146-30225 GCA_003314065.1 Lactarius sp. MG50 | reverse complement strand
CTCTGGGAGTCGTGAAAGAGGTCATGGAGGCTCTCCCTTCCCTCAACAAAAGGGTAGCCGCTTTGCAAAATTTTTCGACGGCAAATCTCGAGAGCAGCCTGCTATGGCCTCCGCTGAGGACCTGAGTCCCCTTACCCACCCTCTGCTTCCTTACCAACGACAGCAGAGTGTTGGCGGGGGGGAACCGTACACACATAACGCTGAAAATAGGACTATGGAAGACCTTTTTGCGATGTTACAGAATTCGACACAGGTTAGTTACCCGGTTTAGGTCTTCGCTCGATGCCCAATGTTCATTAGGGACAGCGCCTCACTCAAGTTAATCCTCAAACTCAACCTTCCGGGTATAGCCAAGCCCCGTTTGTTCAACAGCACGCGAACATGTCTTCTACGCGGCAGCCTCAGCTAGCTATGGCGCGGAATCACGATATGTTGTATGACAACCGCCTGGACGATCGTAATTTCGTTCCTGACGGACTGGTCCCGGGCTTGCGTACGACGTTCCCGTCGCGACGAGACAGTGGAATGTTTCAGGACCCGCTTGACGACCTGAGCGCGTTCAATGTCCAGCAGCGCATTCCACCTCAGCGGGCTGTGGACCAGATGTATCCTGCTCCTCTCCCTTCCATATATCACAACCAGACCAGCGTGCCGCGGAACCCAGGTCTCCCAATGCAGCAGCCATTTCGCAATGGTAACTCGCCTAATCCCCCACACCTCCATGCATCCACACAGCAACGATTACCGCCCGGTTTGGCGAACCTTGGAGGACGTCCTCCACATGACCCATCGCAGTTTTTAGGCTCGGTATTAAGCGTGCCATCTCCCCATTTACAAGGCAACGGATCTGGTCAGCCCGCGTACAACTTCTCAAACAGTGGTGTTAGTTATCCAGCCGGTCCCCAAGTACGCGGTCCTCCCGTATCCCCTAGCATTCAAGGCACTATTGATCCTGGCCATGTGGGGCCCCTTTTACATGCTAATAAGTTGGACTTGCGGACTCCTACCCAGGCGCAACTCGTTGGGCTAAATAATGGTATTGGAGCGACGGGGCTGAGAGCACCTAGCGGAGGGTTCCCCCAGCAGAATGCACTACCTATGCACGTCCCGCACGCGGCAATGCGGCAGCAACCACACGTACATCAACAAGCACACCCGCAAGCCATTTCTCATCTCCTCCCACAACACATGCAAGCAAGCCCTGGCGGTGGTTCACAACCAGCGCAGGATTTGATGGCGCTTCTCATGCATGGTGTACCCCGTGACTAAGGCGCCAACCCCTCACATCTGCACTTCCGCTCTTGACACTCTTTGAACTTTTTGTCCGTACATAATTGGCCGTATATTTTCGGTTGCCTGTCACGTCCATGTCTGTTCCATCTTCCCGGTTTTGCCTGCACTCCCGCCTGTAAAAACTATTGCGGCCATGCAATCATGCGATGACGTCATTCGTCCTGAGTTTTGATCTGGGCCTAGTTCAAATGAAAGCATTTGGCCGACTTTTGAGATTCCATATAAGGAAATTTGGTACCGGCACGAAGGAGACTTTTCGCTGCGCCGGCCTGTCGAGCTCATCGAAGGCATCAAAGTAATTGGGATCTTGATGGAGCCTGTAATCCGGTCTCTCGCCCCGCGTCTCGCGCTCTCCGCGGTCACAGTGGACGCTAGCGACTCAAAAAAAAAACGCATTATGCTGTAAGTGATAACATGGAAGTTATTCCCTATGTTTGCTAGGAGGATAAAAACAAAGTGATTTCATTAGCAGAATGGATATATTACATGAGCCAGTGCCCCGTAGCCTGAGCTGTACCACCGGCCAAGATGGGCTAACTAGATGGGTTTGCCCTGCGGGCACCAGATCATCGGGTCCCGGGGCCGAACGCGATGTTCTTATCCGGAAGAACGCTCCGAGGCCGGGGCGGTGCCTGCGTCCATTCCTTGGAGCGAGTGCGCGTGCGCTGCTGTTCGTAACCACCACAAGACAGAATTTGCAAACAAGTCATCCGCGGAATTGTTATTCCACTGACAACAAGGGAAGCCCGCCAGGTCGGGGATGGCGTAGCGCCCAAGTAAAACTTATGCCCTCTTGCTCGGAACCCAAAGGCGTGTCGCAGGTCAAGGTTAGCATCATGATATATAAACACGCGACGCCAGGGAAGCCGGGGAGCCTGTCAAAGAGGAATGGTACTTGTCTTGTAGCGTACCATGAAGGGCTAATCGGGTATTTCCGTGATGGGTCCACCTGATAACAATTGACTGATGGGAGGTGCGCCTTGTGAGAAAACCGGTAGCAATAAAGGATGGACCAGGACCGATGGACACAGCAGTGGGACGGTCCATGCTTACGTGCGGCCCTCTGAAGGGATTAGCGCCGGGTTATCGATGTGTTGAGCGTTAACCAGGGCGCTATTTGTACCTGAGCCCCCAATAAGCGAGCCGCTGGGTTCGTCGAAACCTCGCCAAGTAGGGACGAAGGGGACGACCTCTTTCTATATACAAGAAGATGAAGGAAGGAAAAGTCTGTTAGGAGAGGGTGGTACCGTAGTTAGAGGGATGTGTACTCGAGATTAGAAGGTATTGTGTTGTGTGTGTCAAAGACGCGGAGGGAAGACGGAAAACAATAATACAGTAACCTTACATAAGGATCATATATGGGTTTCCGCTGGGCGAATCATTGACAAGCCTGCCTGCAGGCAAGGACAACGTGGTGTGTGTTCTCACCGCAAACGGGAGTTAATATCACTGAACGGACACATACGGAAAAAAAAACCAGGAGAGGGCGTCTCACAGATACGCACACCTCTTTCGCTTCGCAGTTTCATCCCTTCTACAAAGCCTGCATTCGCGACATCGACGACCACCCCTCTTCTGCATATTGTCTCCACAAAAAACCATACGTCTCCTGCTCTTACTCTGGCTCGAGGTCTGCCTTGTGAAAGCCTAGCTTAGTGCTGGGACCTTCTTTCACGGGTGGCTTCCAACCTTGCATCTGGCAGAACGCACACAGTCCTTCCTTGATCGACCCCAGTCCACTCTTTTTTGCACTTCAAGCTCACCCAGCACCCACTGTAACCCCCCCCTCAAACCGCCTTATTCGGTGGCCAGCACATCCTCGCCAGGTCGCGTGTATCCCAGTTTCCCCACCGTCAAAACCTCGCTTTTTGCGCGAGATCTACGTACGCACCTTTTCCGTCGTTCCGAGGTCGAGACTGATCAAGAACTCTTTTATTCCCGCGGGGGATTTGGATTGCAGAAGGGAGCCGATAGAAGATATCGTCCTCGGTGAGTGTTAACGATGAAGAGATTGTGATAAAGATTGACAGCGTCTGCAGTGATAGCAAAGAAGACGGAAATAGCAGGTAAGTGAGAGTGCTCGACGTCGAAAAACGTGGGGCGTGTGACCTTTAGCGAAAATGGGAGTAATTGGAATTATGAAAGACGCCCAATGATTGCCGGGTATCAGCGAAGTCGCGGATTGTCGCCCGAGGGGGAAATCTTTCGTTTGTCTGTGGCGGTGGAAGGCCGCGTTCGGTCACAAAATTGAATCAGTCTCTCGTTACGATACCAGCCCAAGCGCATGTTAGACCCCTCCGCTAAGACCGACTAACCGGCTCCCTTATAATTCTTTCTCATCCCTCCACTCTTCTCTCTCTTTTTCCTTCTCCTCGTTCTCCTTCACGACCACGCACGCTCACGATTTCCTTTCATTTTCAGCACTCCCACTTTCCCCCCCCACTTCCTGTGTCGACTTGACCATCGATCACAGCCTCGCACGCATAGTGAGTGAAACCACATCTCTTTTGTTTCTTATTCCAGCCACGCCTTGATCGGTTACTTCCTCTTTGGATGTCAACTCGGATGTCAACAACTCTTAAATGGTTGATAGATTCCAATCCAATCCACTACTGTCTCTTTCTTCTATTACTTGCGCACCATGTCTAAATGTCTCCCTATCGACTCGTGTGCTAACCCGCTCTCTTCTACCCCAATCCTTTCCCATCGTCCGCCCACTTCTAGTCCACTTCTCATCGCACCAACCGCAAACGTCATTCCCCTGTCGTCTCTCAACAACATGAAAGATACCTCAGTTCCGTCCAGACATTCTCGTAACAACCCTCTCTACCCGAAGAAGCGCCCGTCCCCTAATGGCATCACCAAGTCCCGAAAATCCCAATCCCCTCTCACGCTGTCTGTAGTTGCCGCTGCGGCTGCCGTCCCCCGCCGCTCCCCGCGAGCGGCCAAGATGGAATCCGTACTTCAGCGCCGGCGCGAGCTACAGCTCGCTGCCCTGCGCAGGGAAGGCATCCTACTAGAAGATGAGTATCGTGAGGACATCCGGTACTACATGTACGAGATGGAGGTGCGTCAACCACATTTCGTGATCTTTGCATCTCTCATCCGTCTGCATCTCCTTCCAGAGGTACACAATGGGGACTACTTCATCAATGGACCAGCAGCCAGAAATCAAGTGGCACATGCGCCCCTGCCTCGTCGAATTTCTCGTCGAGCTCCATTTCACATTCCGCCTCCGCCCCGAGACATTATACCTCACCTTGAACATTGTCGATCGCTACGTTTCCCGCCGAATTGTGTACATCAAGCACTATCAGCTAGTTGGGTGTGCCGCCCTTTGGATTGCCGCCAAGTTCGAAGACGCGAAGGAGCGAGTGCCAACCGTGCAAGAGCTCGTTCACTACTGCCGTGATACCTACGACGAGTCAGCCTTCATCCAAATGGAGGGGCATGTCCTTGCGACAATTCAATGGACCCTAGGTCACCCGACGGCGGAAGCCTGGCTCCGGATGATGTGCTGTGTTCCGTCCGTTGAGGAACCCAAGGTGCAACATGTCGCTAGGTTCCTAATGGAGATCACCCTTTTCTATCGGGAATTTGTCAAGTTCCCGGCATCATCCATTGCCCTCGGCTCTTTAACACTTGCGAGATTCCTCTGTGGTAAAGGGCGCAGAGTCTTTGAGGAGACAGAAGAGTGTCTGCAGATTGTCGAGCACCTCGACAACCGGTTGGCCAAGCATGTCAACGATCTGTCCGAGACGCTCATCAAGAAGTACTCGTACGCTTTTTACTCGAAAGCGGCAACGTTCGTCGTCCAGTACTATCTCCAAGGCGGTCGCTTTGTCCGACATGTCGTTCTCCCTCTACCTATGACACCTGTACGACCCTCCAATTCGGTCGTGGGTACCCCCATGAGCGCAACGACGACCGCATCTGATCTTTCTGACGATATGCCCATCACACCTACGAGTCCCTACTTCTCGAGTGACCCGTTCTCCAGCTCTGCCCTATCGGATGAAGACAAGGAGAATTTCTCATCCCCGAAGTTCGAACCTGTGGCAAGTAAACACGCTGAGAATCCTCCAGATCAGTTCCTTCCCCATGACTTTGTCCAATTTGGTCGGCAAGCACTACACAATCTCAACGTGTCACCGCGGGCGATGGTCTCATAGATATCGATGAGTTGCAACCCCATTCATTTCGCCGCTACCCCAGCCACCTAGCGCTTGGTCTCAGTACCCGTCTATTCTCATCTCCTCATTCCTCACCTCAATAAAATGTAACACCATCCCACACACGTCGACAACATCAACCCGTGCAATTCTGTCTCCGCAAGCTTCATCATCCCATGCATTCTCTCGTCGCACTGCCTCGTATTTTTCATCTGTCATCACTACAACGCATCGAAAGCGCAGAGCCTGCCCCCTCCTTTCCCCCGCGTGAGAAGATGTTGGCTTCGCAAACACTCTCCGGTATATATTGACTATTTCTGTCTATATTGTATACTTAGCGGATTGCCAGCCGGACACATCATATCTCTCATTGGTGTAGGCTTTGTGGTTCTATTGGCGCACATCCTTCCCATCGTTAAACTCTTTTTTCCCGTGTTCCTTCCTATGCAAACCCTCATTCTCATTGCGCATAGTACTCCCTCTCTTTCTAGTTCCTCAAGCGGTGAGGTCGACAGTCTACATTCTTTCTTTAGTGTCTCATTCCCTTTTATCTTATTCCTTCACTTTAACCCTCGTTCTACCTTCTCGGCCGTCGACTATTTCCTGCATCGCATGGCGGCTTTATCCCCACAGCAAATTCACTTTTCTCTCGTCCTTGATCTTACAGTCACCCGAACAATCCCTCCCATCACTTCCATCTTCCCGTTTGTGCACTAATATCGCCCTGTCATCCCTTTGCACTTAGGGTTATTCATACTCGTAGCGGCCTGAAGGGCCTCATCATCTCGTGCAATGTCTGTTTACAATAACAAGGGTTCTTGAACAGTTTTATGTGGCGTGCCTATGCGATAAGGTCCGACGTCAGAAGTCATGCTTGTTCCGGCGGCCGAGGTACAGCGTGTTTCGGATATGTGGTTTGTCTGCCACGCTCCTGATATTGCATGCTGCCGATGCGAAAGTCCGGTTAGCAACTGTCAAACAACTGTTTCACAGGCGCCCGGTGTTTCCAAAGGTGCGGGGCTCCCGGCGTGTGCATTGTTCTTCATATCATGCGGGATCTTTGGCAGCAACGTGACAACGTACATGTCGACCCGGCCCTGAACCACACATATGTGCGGAGTTATTTCTTGTGGCCGTGTCGCCAGTCCGATCGCAATCAGGGCCTATACAGAAAATCTATATGTGATATTTTTAAAGCGCGATGGATCTTAATAGATCCCTAACGTGGAAACACAGGGCGGAGCGAGCGGCTCCTATGGTTCAACTTTGGACACATTCGGTACATAGATTCGCCCCCCTTTTGTGGCTTTGATCGACGACATGGCATGATCCCCTTGCCCTTGACTCAATGTAGAATCCACCTTGCACCATCTTTCGTGATGCCGACAGGTCTCTTCTCGTCTAGGCTGATGCGCCCAGCGTTGAGTATCGCAGTGGTTAAGACAGTGTTGGTGATGGTAGGCAAGCCTTGGGCATCAAAATCGCTTGGCTTGGCGATCCCCGTGTTCACACTGCGCGCGGCGTCAACGAATTTCTCAATGGAAATGTACCCATATCCCCGCTGGCCGTCAAAGTGGCCACTTTCTGACGCGGAGTATTTCATACTGGGCAAGCGAACCACACCGAGAGGGGAAAACAAAACAAACCATTGTGAGTATAATCCACCCCGAAGCGGATGTGATCGACGAGGTTCACGCACTAGAACGGGTTGTACCAAGTCTTGCCCGTATCATCGACAGTGACGTCGTACCCTCTGTGTGCTTGGTCAATGTTGATGTCCCCCTACGATATAGTTGTCGCTTAGAATCCGAGAGGGGGGGGGACAGACTTACCTTTTCGCCCATGTAGTACCAGTGCTGGGCAGAGTGAACACCGGACCTTAGAGGTGCGGTCCATGATGCAGTGTAGACAGCGGTACCCTTGTGCTTCGGACTCGTGGCCGACTGCCAGTCAACGAGAAGCGTGATGGTGTCTTCTGTCTCCGGAACGCAGTTGTAGGGTTCGCTCGTGGCTATACCCGTGGCAGCGCTTGCTACGACACGAGTAGGAACGGCCTTGTCTTGCAAGATCCAACAACAAATATCGATATGGTGAGATGATAGATAATAGCTGCCGTTTTTATGATGAGAGTTGCCTCATGCCCCCAACCCCACCGCGCTTACCTGATGTCGGAGTCCTTGCCTGCCCAGGCTCGGAAGGTCTCCAGCTGGCTCTTGGGCTGACTCATCCATGCGTTGAAGAAGTTAAACTCGCCAAGTGCTCTTGCACGGACCCGTGCATCGCTGTAGACAGGGTCATATCTAAGCACAAGTTAGTCATGTACATAGGCAAAATTCCATGGAGGGGAACAGACCGCTTGTGATGCTCTACGAAGCAGACAACATTGTGCACCCTTGACAAGTCAATCAAATCCAGGTGGTGCGAAAGTAATTGGGTGGCTGGCTTGGTGACAAGGACGTGCAGGCCGTGTTCAATCGCATAGCGAGCAATGGCATAGTGGGTATCTTTAAAAGCCAAACATCTACGAACTGACAACTCTAACACAAGCTCAGGACACTTACTATCTGGAGTAAAAATGACAACGGCATCTCCAGGGTTGAACTTGTCGATGGCTAGTTTGTCTATACGGAGATGAGGGTGGTGAGGATTCGAGGATGAAACCTGGGCATACAGGCTCCTGAGTCTGTCTCAGTATCCCCCGGAAAGCTTTCGAAACTGAAAGAAGAGTTCAAGGACCACAGCACAACCTTTCGCACAGGAACGTACGAGATATCAAGGTCTTTGTACACTTGGGCGACATTTTGTTGGAGATGTGCACGTATAGCGGGAAATTTGTTTCCGCTGACACCGACCATGCCAAGTTTATCGACCTTGGGAGTATTAAGCAGCCAGAGCAGCACGCATGCTGTAGATGCACCTTGTGCAGTCTGCGGAGATCAAACAAGGTCAATGCCACCACCTAGACAATAAACCGCGATGAGATGAGATGAGCTAAGACCAAGATCGAGTGCCAAGACATACGCCGATCTAAATGTATACATGTAAGAAATACTCTCAAGGATTGTGAAAGGTTGAGTGCAGACCTTCTTATCAGATGTAGAGGCACCTGATCCGGTCCAGCCAGTGGTATATTCGCCCTAAGGAAGAAAGAGGTTACGTGAGTAGGGATGGTCGTCCCATGGCTTGCTCACCGTCCCGCCTATGAGAAGAAATGGTGCATAAATCATGCCGCCATGTGAGAAGTACTATACATACACATCAACAAGTTCAATTTGTTCTGCATGATCGAGAAGGCACTGCACAGGTGTATGCGGGATAAACGGGCCGGGGAAGGAGATGATGAAGGATGATGTAATGGCATCTTTTTTGATTTTGATTGATTTGATTGATGGGGGCAGTGCAAGTGTGCAAGTGACCGAGTGTATGCGTTGTACGGTACGTGGTGTTGGCGTGGCAGGGTCACGGTACGAGGCTTGCTATAGCTCACCCTGACGGCGCGGCAAGGGTCCTGGTCATCCTTTGCCATGTCCCCCATCTCCCCTGCAGACTGTAACCTCGTCCCAAGGCGCGAGTTCATCCGTGATCAACGTCCTGCTTCATCTTTCTCTATCCTCGCACTTTCAGGCACGGCTCTACTAAGACTTTATAGTTTTCCTCCAGAAGCTGTTGTCGCGTTACGGAAACATCTTGACCGCGCACATCTTATCCTCGGCTCTCGAGAACTCATCCAGAATAATTTTTTGGAGCTCTCGTTGGACGGGAAGCCGTGGTCCAATCCCAAGTCAATGCGTTCAGAAAAGCTCATTATTGAAATTATCGACGTTCTCTACCGCAGTGGTCACAATTTTCTTTCAACCCTAGATTATGGCCGCGAACAGGATGACCGTGTTATCATAGCCTTTTCCCGCCCATCATCGCCGCCGCCACTACCCTCCTCAGCCGCCTCACACAACATGAGTAATGATTCTATGATCTCACACCCCCACCCCGTCAAAGTCCCGTTTGCCATCTCCTTCATTAGTCAGAATCATCTCCGTGTCATCGCCCCTCCTTTACACTTAACGCCGGCCATTCTCCAAACGGTCCGGGGTTCATGGCCCCGTGGAGTAGTCTCGGAAAAGACGGTGTCCGAGAATGTCTACGAATTCAAGCTCAAGGGCTACAGATGTAACGTCATCTACCTCCTCAACCTCACCGATCTCACTCACAGATTACCCACTCGCGTGTAGGGTTCCAGGAGGATACGTTTGCAACAGATTCCCTTCGGCATGTTCTCTCATTGCTTGGCTCCTTGGATGGTTTCGGCTTCACTCTCCTTACCTCACTCTCACTCACTGGTCGATCACGCTCCAAGGACTTATGGGTCTTCACAGGCCTTTCACAGACTACTCCTCCTGGATCTCAATCTGATACCCCTCTAGGGTCGCACACGGATCTTCAAGAAGCGTCTTCCGACAAGGCTCGTGAGCGTCGGCGGAGTCATCCTGCACCGGCCCACTCGCTCTCTGCTAACAACCTGTTGGCACACACTCGGGCAGCGACAGAAGGTTCAATTGCCGTTGCCGCTCGTTCTAGTGTTCAAGGTCTAGTCTCGCATAAGTCAGCTGTCGTGCGCAAACCGGCTCCACGAGCTCAACTCCCTGTCTCCGTCGCTCATTCCTCCTCTAACGATAATGCACGTGACACAGTGCCGCCAAATGCACAGGTGGAGGGGCTCAGAATGGAACTACAAAGCTCCATTGGAAGTGCCGAGGACATGACTGGCATAGGGACACACAAGTACGGTCGCGGAGGCGAACCAGACATAGGTCTATACCAGCAACCACCATTCGCGTCATTTAGCATGGCTCCGGGTGTCGCCCCCCCGTATTTCTCGAGCATGTCAACCTCTGTCATGAAGGCGTCGCAACCTGGCGAATCGCCCCAAGGTGCCCAGTCCTTTGAGCGAACAACCAGGCGGACGGAGACCCCCTCACATAAACAGGAAACGATCCCTTCCCCCGTTCCCCCACGATCACGCCCTTCACCAGTGAAGGCGACCCCTCAGCCTGGAACGCCCATCCCGCCCCTCCTCAGTCCAGGAGCCTTCCGTGACTCTTCTTTAAGCTCCAATACAGGGCAAACCGTAGATCTACCCAACACATGGACAGGCCTGGGGAGAGAGAATGGTCACTCTGGCAGTAGTACCCGTGGCCCTGATCCGAAGGAGAATGTGTTCCCCGGTGGATGGATCCCTGGATTAGCTGGGAACAGGGAGTCCGTGGCCCCGGGAGACCATGCAGACAAATCAAACGCACACCGTCATCAGTCAAGCTCTCCATACAGACTCACACCCGAGGAACAGGAAGTGAAGGTTAGCCTGCCGGAGCTAGTACATCCAAAGCACCGACTGCCAAGGAGCGGTGAGGCAACGATCGTCGCAGAAGCTCCTCGTGCGGATATCCACAGAGTTGTGGGCGTGGACCGTATTACTCCCCCTATGAAATCTACTCCGGACAAGCATGGCAATGACCAACGCAAGGGACCCGCTGAAGGGTGGGTGTTAGTGAACGTTGGCCAGCCAGGCACGACTAGCACATCGCAGGCTAGCAAACCATCTTCACAACCTAGCCTTCTGAGGAAGAAGTCATTCCCTCCTATGGCGCAGAAAACGTCGTTTGCACAAAGCCCGTCTCCAATCGCCTCTCGGGCAACGCCAGCAGGATCTCCTGTTGGTAGCGGTCACAAGAAGGCCTCATCCATTGCCAACCCCTCGTCCATGTCTCCTGCAGCCAAGGCCATTGTCATCATCGATGCAGTGGAGGCGAAGCGAAAAGCTACTGGGGGGGAATCATCCCAGTCGGCCTTTCGTAAATTCTTCTCCTTATCTCGTCCGGACTCTCCAAGTAAGTCTCCAGGTAAGGAAAGAAGGCTACCTTCGCCTCCCAGTGGGAGCAAGAGTAAGTTTGTGGAACTGGAGGATAATGGGAAGAAACGCGAGGGAGGGCGGGAGCGTCGGCGCGTGAAGGGGATGTCAGAGGTAACAAAGAGCGATCGACGCATGTCGGTAGACTAGTTTCACCTGGTCATCCCCTCAGACCTGACTTGACTTATGCCAAGTTCTCGACTCAGCACATTCTATGACCAATGACCATTGATGACTAATCAAGATATGACCCATCTAACATATTTACTACCACCACCTTCCTTAGCTTCGAGAGTAGTGACTGCTCCTTGTATAACCGAATACCCAATTATACTTATTTCGCTCTTGGCCCAGAATCTACGTATTACGTGCGGAGTGCCTGACTCATGTTCGCCGCTTCTTGCCCCTGTGCTTCATTGCATTGTTAGACGAGCCTCCCTGCGATGACGTGGCTGTGGTAACCGCTGAACGCTTGTCGTCATTGCCCGGAAGAGGGGTTAAACTAGACATGTGCGCCAGGTGTTAGATGTCTCGTGGTGTGAAACGAGACAAGATACACCCAGACCTGAGGTCACTGTTCCGAAGGGCATTAATTCTTGCTTGGCTCTGCCCTGCGTCTCGCAATACTTCAGGGTCCACATTTTTCTGCCGCGAAGAGTCATCAGTTCTCGAGGAGAAATTAAACACGACATCGGCGAAATGTTTTTTTTACCATAATATAAGGCATCGCGAGCATCATCAGGCCCCCGAAAACCATGATGAGCATCATCGGATTCTGGAACATCTGCAAGACGTTGAAAGACTGGTGGGGAACAAAGTAGTCCTTCCTCTGCCGTGGGACGAGTTTGATGGGGTAGGGAAGCTGGACGGGCGATAGCGGGTTCAGGGGAGTGCCGATGGTGTAGGCGTGGATTTCTGGAGGGGATTTGGGCTCTGGAGGGACGTCAACGCGGAGCTGCAAACGACACCACGTTGAGGACAAGAGTGTGCGCAGCGGAAAACAAGGAAGAAAAAAAAAAGACCTTGTCAAAGACATGATCGCGGGATACCACGGAGAGGATGTACGTTCCTGCTGCAACGTCCGGACTGCCAGCGGGGTGGGCCGTCAGCGAAATGTATCTGGCAACACACATGACGCACGCAAGCCGTACATGAGGAATCCCCCATCTCGGGTGATGCTGCCCGAAGCAATGGAGTTATCAAGGACGACTTTGGCGTGTCCGAGTTGGAGGCCGTCTGGCGTGTCAGGGGGGGGAAGGTCAGCCTCGCATGGTGGCACGACAAATGGCCGTAGCGGGGAGGGAAACGAACCGGCACAGTGCTCGTTCCACTGCACAAAGCCGGAAAGCTCGGCGGACAGCACGGTAGCACATGCGCTCCTGCGCAATGATTATCAGCAAAGGCCCTTGAAGGAAACTAATAAGCTAGAGCTACACACGTACGCGAAGAGCAGAGAGATAGTGAGGATGCGGGTCATAGTCATAGAGGTCATGTCCCAATTCGGACGTGTTATAGCCCTCACCACTTTTTCTTAATACCCAAGTCAATCCCGAATAAAGATGCGTCAAAAACGCTCAAAAGCATATCGTAAATTGATGGCCATGTATTCCACTTCATTCGGCTTCAGGCAACCTTATCAGGTTATTGGTGCGTCGCCATCGAACACTCCCCATATAATTCTTCGTACCCTTATACACGATCACCGCAGTTGACTCTGAGATGTGCGAGATGGCCGTATCACAAAGAATTGACTTGCTTACACAAATGGAGTCCGTACTAATCGGGGCCGTGAAAATGAGTGAGTAGAGCCAGCCTCTCGCGGTTGGCCATCCCTCGGGACTAAGTTACTATCTGCCCAAGGGGCTTGTCAGTGATCACGCAGTGCTGCATCTACGAGTTGTATCTCCAAGGCAAGTCACACCAGCCTGTCGTGGACCTTGCCAAGTCGTTCGAGCGGCGAAAATGCAACCACAAGGAGGTCATACCAGGAAACGAGTGCATTGCCGCCGTCGTCGGTGAGTGCCTTTTTAATAATCTTGTGGTCAACCTTGTTTCCTCCTGTCCGCTGACGGGAGAGCATGGGCGTTTTATGTCAGGAGAAGCCAATAAGCACCGCTATGTGGTGGCAACGCAATCGCACCCTCTTCGCGTTAGCCTTCGCACCATACCTGGTGTGCCGATCGTGCACATAAATCGCTCTGTCATGATTCTGGAGCCAGCCAGCGACGCTACACTCCAGGCTAAGCAGCGTGTACGTTACGCCATCGATTTACTACAAACTCCTTTCTTTGCTCATATATCTATCTTACAGGCCGAGCAGGACGCACTCGCGCCATCCATGTCAGAAAGGGCCATCCTGAAGGCAGCCACACCTCAGGCGGAACCTATATCAAGGAAGAAGAAAGGCCCCAAGGGTCCAAATCCTCTCAGCGTGAAAAAGAAGGTACCGAAGCCTGGAGCGCAGGAAGAGAAGAAAAGGGGGAAGGTAATTGAGACTACTCGAATCGAGACAGTCGATGCCGGAAGCAAGAGGAAACAACACGACGATGCAGAGTCAAACTCACAACCCAGGCCTAAACGCAGACGTCGGCATAGGCCTACTTCCCACCTAGCAGAGGGCGTATCATAATGTAGTTATAGTCTTATCACATTCCTTACTGTCCTTCGGGCGTACAACTGATAACGATGTGAAATGAATTTGATGACTACTAAGTGACACAAGGGCGAGGTACTACACGGGAACCAACAACGATAGAAAGATCACAAGCCACCACGGAGGCGAAGCACTGGATTAACAGTCAGTCACCACAATAAATAACCGTGGCAAAAATGGAAACTAACCCAAGTGAAGTGTGCTCTCCTTCTGGATATTGTAATCAGAGAGGGTACGCCCATCTTCAAGCTGCTTGCCTGCGAAAATCAGGCGCTGCTGGTCGGGTGGGATGCCTTCCTTATCTTGAATCTTGGCTTTCACATTGTCGATGGTGTCCGAGGACTCCACCTCCAACGTGATAGTCTTTCCGGTCAATGTCTTCACAAATATCTGCATGCCACCACGGAGACGTAGAACGAGATGTAGAGTGGACTCCTTCTGAATATTGTAATCCGAAAGAGTGCGGCCATCTTCCAATTGCTTGCCTGCGAAGATAAGGCGCTGCTGGTCCGGCGGGATCCCCTCTTTGTCTTGGATCTTCGCCTTAACGTTATCGATGGTGTCCGACGATTCAACCTCCAGGGTGATAGTCTTCCCTGTCAAAGTCTTCACGAATATCTGCATTCCCCCACGGAGGCGAAGGACAAGGTGCAGCGTCGACTCCTTCTGGATGTTGTAATCAGACAACGTACGACCATCCTCGAGTTGCTTTCCGGCAAAGATAAGGCGTTGTTGGTCAGGAGGAATGCCTTCCTTGTCCTGTATCTTCGCCTTGACGTTATCAATAGTATCCGAAGACTCCACCTCAAGGGTGATCGTCTTCCCAGTCAAGGTCTTGACGAAAATTTGCATACCCCCGCGGAGGCGAAGAACTACAGTAATCATTAGGTTGTCACCAAGACTTCAATCCAGGTAGGGGACTCACCAAGATGGAGAGTGCTCTCTTTCTGGATATTGTAGTCAGAAAGAGTCCTTCCATCCTCGAGCTGCTTTCCCGCGAAGATGAGGCGTTGCTGATCCGGGGGGATTCTGGGTAAACCTCGTCAGGACGCCAACTATCAAGATATAAAGAGGTAAAAACCTACCCCTCCTTATCTTGGATCTTGGCCTTGACGTTGTCGATGGTATCCGAGGACTCCACCTCAAGGGTGATGGTTTTTCCTGTGAGGGTCTTTACGAAGATTTGCATGGTTGTGATGGAGGTGGATGAGAGATGAAGCTATGTAATACGAAGGCTTGACAAGACTTTTATTTATACATGGCTACGGGCGGAGTTTGTAATGAGGCGGTGGCACATTCCAGCACTTTCGACGGGTGTTTCGGGCATCGCCACTCGGACGGAGGCTGTGGGTCACAGACACAAGTACAAAGTACAACACGCTGTTATGCTATGAGTACTACAAAATTACTACTAGTCATTTGTCACTCGTCTGACCATAGGCGGATAGTAAGGTCTTTTTCCATAGACGCCGATGCTATCAAATTTCGAGTCGGATGCGTCTAGGACATATCTAAGTATTATGTCAGTATGACACAGCTGAGGGACTCACATCTATAGCTAGAACGACATCTGTGCGATTTAGCGTCAATAGTCTGTGAATCATGATATCGATGCTCCTCTCACCTTTGTGTCCCTCCAGTATTTGTGCAACGCGCCGAGACTGCAGATCCCAGACATAAATTTTCGCATCTTCGCTCCCGCTGACAATATACCGGCCACCCGTGGTACTAAAAGCAGCCACCAGCGCATATGTTCGATTTGTGTGGCCTGTATACGTTTTGACACAGCGTGATGTTTGATAATTCCATAATCGGATCGTTGAATCCTGTGTTGACGCTAGAACATACTTCGAATTAGGCGAGAACAAGACGTGTGAACTGTGCAGTGTGAATGAAGGTGTCCGACGTCAGGAGCAGTTTCAGACGATGCACATACCACATAGGGTTGTCATCATCGACAAGTGTCTTCAGACACTGACCGGAGTCCGCATCCCAGATGCGACTGTGAATACGTATCAACGCGCGCCCATCCCTAAATTTACTATCGTTGAACATACATCAGGCCATCCATGGCACAGGAAACGATGAGCGTCCCATCATGATTGAAGCTGACTGCCGTGACGGGGTCTGAATGCGCTGGAAGCACCTTCAACGACTTCCCTATTGAGCAAACGATCAGATTTTGTTCAATACCGCAGAGAGAAAGATGTACCCCTCGCAATATCCCAAACCCGCACTGTCTCGTCAAATCCCCCTGACACCAAGAGGTTGGACCTAGGATTGTAATTCACACAAAAGACGAAGTTGGTGTGCCCTCTCAATATCTTTACCGAGGTATCCTAGAAAGATGTGATGTCCACCAATGGGACAGACGATGGATGATAGCATACTACGACTCACATCCAAGCTCCATATCCGAACCGTTTTGTCGTCCGAGGCCGACGCGATGTAGTCATTATGGGCCGACCACGCAATGTCAGAAATTCCCTCCGAGTGTCCTGACAGTGTCTGGATAATATCTCCGGTCGTTGCATCCCAAATTTTGATCAACTTATCCGCGGCTTGCCTATATGGTCTATAGACGCGTAGAGAGGACTGCCCATAACGACACACCTGCAGACGCAAGTAGATTCCCGTCTGGGCTAAACTTGACAGAAGAAATGGATTTCTTGTGACCACTCAAGATGAGGTGGGGCTTGTAATTGGGCGCCGACGGGGTCACGGCCGTCGTCGTGGTCAAAGGTGATTCGGAATGAGACAGAGACATGCAAGATGTGTCGGCCCGGCCCAGTAGACGATTCTTTTATCGAGCCACCAACCATGTCCGCGACCTCAGAATGGGTCACTCCCCCCACGCGACCGGAGCTCATTGAGAGTCTTGTCTCTGGCGTAGGTCTGTGCCAATTTTAATAGTCGTACTTGAAAATTTCTCAGGTCTTTCAGACCGCTATAATCCATCAAACATCGGAATCCTCGAGGATTACCTCTATCATCAAATTCGTACCCGGGAATATGACTGCCTTGCGAATCTCGCAATCCTAAAATTGTGTGTTTCGTTTCGTTTCGTTTTTTTTTTTCGTACCTGTGCTGTACTGATGTCCTTCAGGTATCAGTTCAATCCCGATCTATACAACCCTGATGTTGTGGTCAACATCTTGGTGAAGGCTCTCGCGTCCGTACCCTTCCCTGACTTCAACCTCTCCGTCGCCTTGTTGGACGACAGATCATCGAATACCAACATAGAAGAGCCGGACCCTCTCCCAGCCCTCCTCCCGTATCTCGCAAACATGCATAGTCTCCTGCAGCAATGTCGATTCCCTGCATTTTGGACGCTATACCGCTCTGACGCCCTCGAATCATTGCGTGATAATTACACGGTGGAGGTCGTCGGGTTTGAAGACTCGATCAGGGAAGTGGCCGTGCGCGCCGTTAAGGCTACATTCCAGAGGATCGGTAGCACGCGATTGGGATCCTACTTGGATCTCGAAGGTGACCTGGCCCAGCCGTCTTCTTGACATGCCAAAGCTGATCTGTATAGTAGGGGAGGAATTGGAAGAGTATATTGCAAGACTACGATGGAAATTCGACTCGGCCACGGGCGTAGTCGAAGTACCACCAAACCCGGACAATCAGATCGCATCGACCGTCGTGCAGGAGGATATCAAACTACAGCGTAAGTTCCTGTCCTCTCCCCTGCCCACTTTGCTCACTGTTAGCAATAGAATTGACAAAAGTCATCTCACACGCTATCTCGGCGGTGTAGGCTTCGCAAACTAGAAGGGCTCCGTGTATGATATCCTTCTATCTATTAATGTACATGAATAAAGAAAAAAAAGCAACATTCGTAAGGCGCACGATATCACAAAACGTGCGCAGCCAGTCGTAAGATATATACAAGAACCCTACTGATAACGCAAACTTTCTTCTCTTTGACAAAAAAACCATACTACCGGGTAGTGGACAAGAACGCTGCTGCCGTTCCCCACAAGGCCATGACAACTGAAGAGATCAGAATCGTTATGTCTACGGCTGTTACCTTTCTTTCCAAGGACATTTTCGCTGCTATTGGGCCAATCACGCACAAGGCGAACACCGAGAAGGATCCAAGGATCGCCATGATCGAGCCGAAATTAGGAACGAGTATTGACACGGCAACCGTGAGGCAGACGAAGGTGATACGTTCGCAAGCAACCAACATGCGCTTCAGTGAGCGGTTGAGATTGCGGGCCAGGATCACAGACGATTTCTGATCAGCTTCGAAGACATCGTCTGAGGTATTGCCGTCTATACCAAACAAGGCCTCCAATGCAATATTGAGCGGCCTGGTGCTGAGGGCAAATTTGGTCCTGTGTCCAGAGCTTAGGTGAATTTAGGAAAATCAGTGCACGATCTTTACGTACAAGGGTGTAAATACAAGCATCCAAAGTACCAACTTGTTCAATGCCGGGCTATATCCTGGTACTTGAAGTAGGTTTTGACTGATCTGTTAATCACCGTATATCAGACAGATGAATGATCGGGAGATAAACGTATTACTTCGTCATTAACGTCATTACCAAACATCAAGTAACCCACAATCCCAATGAGGGCGTATACTGTCGTCGCAAAGCTCTGAGAGTGAAGGCACTAGTCAGGCAGAGTCCTCTGACGGGACAGAACATTGCTCACGAAGGAGTAATTCATAGCTTCATTGAATCGGTGAGGCTCAGCCATGTCTCGAGCAAGAGAGGGGAGAGCCGCGTGGGCGCCGAACTGCGGGCGCGGACTTTGAGATCGTGTTTGACTTCAGAGACGGAGAAAGCTACGTACCCCCGCCATAAACAGACCGAAGGCCAAACCAAGCTCTTCTAAATTGCAAAAGCTGAATGACGTCCTTGCAGGACTCCACAGGCTCCCAGGCGCATCGAATTTCGACAAGCCATCAACAAAAACGACAATAATCAAGAAGACTGTGGATACTATGCCGAGAAGTGAGGCATATGAGAGAAGAGGCAATGGAAGGAAAACAGTGGGGATTAGACTGGAGAGGAACAGGCACATTAGTGAGCAAGGCTGAGAAGGAGAACATGCGCGTACATGACGAGCCCCAGCAGCTTGTAGGTATTCGGTGAGACGGTAAACACAATAGCATTCAACGAATCAGCGTACAATGTGACAAGGACGACGCTAGAGTTGGGTATCAGGACAGGTCGGGGGTTCGGAGCTGATGAAGCTTACCCGACACTAAATGTCTCGAAGCAGAACAAAAAATTTACGAGCGGCACGGAACGCGCCCCAAATGCCTTGTGTCCAATGTCCGCATAAGAGCGAACACGCGGATCCGACAACACAATACCTGCCAAAAATTTAGCCCTTCAAATGGGCTCGTTAGTGCAAAGCAAATGCAACTTGGAGGGGTCCAGCGTGACATACGTATAACACGTGATAGAGCCATACAGGATGATGAGCAAAGTTCCTAAGACCCATCCTGCATACGAGAATGCAAGAGGCTCTGAGAGCATGCCAATGCCAAGCAATAGGCCGGTAGCATTAAACAGCTGGTCAAAAGCAAACGGTCAAATATTACGAACGGGGTTAGGTAAAAAAAAGACTTACGGTCTGATTGAACGTACTCTTTCCGATGACGTCGGATTTAGTCGGATTAGAAACTGCAGAATGCCGTGAAGTGATCGCCGCTGACGTTTCTTCGGTTTCTTCGGATAGACGAGGAAGTAACGCGGTTCGCTCGTCCACCCTTGTCGGGCGACTAACAGCAGTCACGTGCTCTCGGAAATTCTGGTTCTGGTTTTCGTTAGAGGGTTGAATAGGTTGTTGAAGAGAGGTATACGCCGAGAATACAAGGTCATCCTCATCCCAGTCGAAGTTACTAATAAAGGCTTCATGAGGAGTATAGGGGCCAGGACGAGGCGTCAAGAGGTTTTCCTCATCAACATCCGCTGGTCCAGGCTCAAGCTCATCGTGTGCCTGTGTGCCGTGTGCGAGACCAACATAGGAGGAACAGACGACTCTAGAGGTTGAAGACATGACTTTCGAGCGACGATCTGATGAAGCATAAGTCGAAGAGCATGATCCGAATGTCCGAGGAAGGATCACTGACAAGATTCTATCGTATCTCTTATGCTACATACACTGGCGACAGAACCCACGATGGGCTCCGATGGGGTGAGAGAGGTCATGATCTCCGGATATTCGTCAAGGACGTGAAGTGGGTAGTTGGCGGGCGAAAGTTTATCGAAAGAGCGAGTGAACACTGTGCGGCCTTTTTGAGGGCCAGATCTCTCGGGCGGAGCCTCGCGTAAAAAATTTACGTTTGTACGTCGGGCGTCGGGCGTCGAGAAGTTGACGGATTGGATTCAATTTACATTCCATATTATTAATCAGCAGCAATAAGTCCGGTGAAAAAGGTACAACGAGTGTGGCGAAAAGAAGAAAAGTGCGTACAACGAGGTTGTTTATTCGGGAAAATGCTGCTAGGACATGCTTACTGCTTTGCGGTTCGTCCATATCATGTATGGTGCTCGTGAGATATCTGTCGTGCCGCCTTGCTTGACACGTGTACTTCGACGAGCTTCTGGAAGTTTCGCGATATTGTTCAGGTCCTGAGTGAATGACGTCCCAACTCAACCCCTTTCAGGCCAAATATGGCAATGCTGTAATTGACGTACGGAGAGTCGCTTCCGAATTCCGGGCACTATGTGAGGCCACCATTTCGTCAATGTATTTCGTAGCGCAAGCTCTCTGTTGCCCTTGGCATTCAGCCAGGCTGTAAACTCATCCACCTGCAGGCAAACCTGAGCTCCAATCGTAGATATAGTGTACCATGACTTACCTCCTCCAGATCGCTGTACACCGCCCACTCTCCTACACCAAGCATCCCATCCTCGCCCTCTTCCTCTACCCGCCTGGCATGTACATCTCCTTCCTCTCGCCGGTCTAGAATTTCTTGGTCAAACACACTCGGGCCTTGTATGAAGAGGCGACCAGTGCCATATTGCACAATGCCACCACTACCAAGGAGTGATGCAGACCCCATGCCGTCGAACCACCAGATACGATTATAAAATCGATCTTTGCCCATAGGCTTGACCCGAACTGAACCAAGAAGTTGCCGGAATTCGCGCTCAATCCCTTCCAATCGCCGTTCGAGTTTATTGACTTCCTCGTCAAGTCGCCGGTGTTCAGCCATTGCCTGCTTCACAGATGCAGCCTTTGCGCGAGCTGCCTCACGCTGTTTTGCGTGGGCTTGACTCTGCGCTCTTCGGCGCAAGTCTGTGGCCTTCTTGGGGGTAGTTCCTTGTTCGGAGCTATTCTCAGAGGCAGATACGTCCGACAACTCGCTCAAGTCGTTCATCGGAGTGTCGTCATCGGCACCATTAGCAGCCGACTCGCTCTCCTTGTTTTCGCCGAGAAGTGCCTCACGAGCCTCGACGCTGAAGACCTTATCAGATGCATAAAGGGCGGCAGCAAGCCAGTATACGCACAGGGCTTTCCGGGCGCGATTGAGCTCGATCTTCTCTTTTCGCCTGGAGGTCAACTCTTCTTCACATGCTTCCATGTGCGCATGTATACTTTTACTAGAGACAGCGACGTTACACATGAACGCCAGTATCGCGATTTTATCTTCGGGAGGAAGTATAGGATAACACTGTCTGGGATTTGAAGGTTGATGTTTGGTCGGGACGGGACTGGGCACCCTAGAAGTCGGAGAGGCGGTCGAATGTTCTGGTGATTGCTCGGGCGCGAAAAGGAGACGAGTCAAGACTCGTCGCAGGGTTGGGAAGCTAGTCAAGGTCGCGTGCTGTGGGGCAATCAGTACTGACCCTTGCTGACGACAAGAAGAGACAAACGTCTTTGATGCATCCCACCAGTGACTCCTCCCAGCCTTCGCGTCCTTCATTGTGCCGCAAAGGAGTACGCTCCCAGTTATTGCCAATGTCTGCCATAGCAGTAGTCAATTCTTCGATGGTGACATCCAAGTCATCCTCGTCGTCTTCCAAGGGGCTCATGAGCGACATCACTGCGCTATGGCGTTGAAATGTGACCGTGCGGAGGTTATAAATAAGGCTGGAATGGACCTCGGCAATCAATTGACAGGGTGGGTCGACGAGGGAATGCCGGATAGCATGTTCGAGCTCGTCCAGGGTGAAAGTAGACAAGTGCAATGGTTGACTATGGTAGTGTTGATTAGACAGCACAGCACGATGCATGTTAAATTTACCCATAAACCACTAAGAAGTTCCATGTCATCAGAAACGATTCAAAGGACCCATTTCGGTCGTTGAATGGGAGGGCACTACGACTTGGTGTTGGTCTTCGAACTTTCATTCCGGCCTTCTTTTCCTTCTCGGATAGTAAGACATCCAAATCTTCTGTCGGATACCGGATAGGCTTTTTCTTCTTCTTCTCCGCTGCTTGACGTTCTGCCTCTGCCTTGGCCAGTAGCTTCTCTGCTTCGCGTTCCTTCTCCAACGCGAGAGCTGTTACTACATAAGAAAGACTGCTACAAGCAACGCTTGCGACGAACTCTTACCTTTCTCTTCTCGAGCAGCTGAGAGCTTCTTCTGCTTTTTGAGTGGTCCTTCTTTATCTTCCCAGACCTTTTTGCGCTTCTGGATTTCACCTTTTTTAATATCCTCGACTCCTTGACGTGTTGCCTCAGGCATAACAGAATCGACACCGTAGCGTGCCGCTACGGGAGGTTTGACAGTCCAAGGAGAGGCAACGGCGGCATCACGGTCAACGCAGTCGCGGATGAAACGCCTCAGGATGCTCTTGGAGAATGCGAGTCGGTCACGGCTGGGAAAGTAAGTCGAGAGTAAGGACCGGACGGCGACAAGAACGCCCACCTCATGACATTGCACCGCACTTCCGTGATGCTGCCATTCCATTTTGCACGAGCCTCCTTGGTGGACGCGGTGTGCTTGTCGCGGCCTTCTGGTTTCTCTTCTTCTAGAATCTGTACCTTGTACAAGTACTTCGTCGGGTCGTCAGCGGTATTCACCTCCTTTGCGGCAACCTTGAGATCCCCATGTATTTGGTGAGGAAGGCGTTGGTCATTTGGGTGAGGTAGCGCAGAGGTTGAGGCAACAGGAGCAGCGTCGGTCGATTCACCATTGACCTTCGCGTTTGATCGCGGCAAGAATACCTCGACCACGCGTGCCGCAAACCTAGAATCGAGAAGGATCAGTGGAGACCGGGATGGGACAGAAGGGGCAGTACTTGTCTCCTTGAATGTCAACATAAATCTCTGTAACGTTGTTTCAGCTCTGCTGCTGTCAGTGACAGAAAGTAGACGCACTCTCATCGCGGAAGTAACGGTCTTTATATCGCTCATACACGGCCTCAACCAGGTGGTCAAGTCGCCCCATGACCTCTTTAACCGCGCAGGCGCTCAACGATCAAGACAGGGGAGGAGAGTGAGGTGTCACTCACGCCATTGGACAGCCTTGAGTACTGCGGGCTTGAGTTGTTCTGGGAAACGCGAATGCATCGTTCGTGCCTCAAGCTGCTCACTTTCTAGCGCCTGAAAGTAGTCAAGGCCGCTTTTGCCAGTGACCTCGCACTGGAACTGTTTTAGTCGGTAGAATGACATTCGTGCAGCATAGCTCCTGGGATGGAAAGGGAACGCGTCAGTTTTGAAGGTGGAGCATGGGCGGGATGGATGCTTGCTCGTAGGTCTCGAATATTTCACCCGTCTTGGCGAGGTAGTAAACATGTGTGTTTGAATCGGATTTAAGAGCTTGGAGGAGGGAAGGGGGTGGATCTGTGAGGAGCACGCGTTTTCGCCTGCATGTCGGCATAGAGGGCGGGACGGGGAAAGGTAATGGCGGAGGGGGTGGAGGGAAAAGAAAGTGGCTGTATGTGTGTTGGGGGGTCGGTTCGGACGCGTTCCTGCTGGTGCCATTCCCTTCGGGGGAACTTGCCAGCCGCGCGCGTACAGGAGGGAACACTCATCTCAATTTTTTTTACAAAACCCATGACATCCTAGTAACTCTAACTATTCATTATTCATACATGCACGTATTACCGACTACTAGGTTTGCCCATCCTCAAAAGGTTCTTAC
Source organism: Lactarius sp. MG50 (assembly GCA_003314065.1). NCBI lineage: Eukaryota > Fungi > Basidiomycota > Agaricomycetes > Russulales > Russulaceae > Lactarius > Lactarius sp. MG50. The sequence goes on along the minus strand of QLOZ01004186.1, from coordinate 6,138 downwards.
AACGGTTAAGAATCTCTTGTGCCAGTGCGGTCAGTTTCGGGGAGAGCAGGAAGCGGCGTCAGTGTGTTTTGAAGGTCGGTAGTCTCATAATCGAGTACCCGTTGAATGATGGCGTTGCTGTACCGATGGTCAGTTCGAGGCGTAGAGCGAGAACGACGAGCATGTACTTCTGTTTGAACTGGGCGAGCACAGCTCGAGGATTGTCTTCATCCACAGGGACCCTTCGAAAGACAGCATTTATTCATCCTCCTATCGTGCTTCAAGAGCCACACGAACCTGGAATCGAACGTAGTTGTCTCAAGGACAAACATCTTGTTACTCCATCCCACGTCCCCCTCTGCGGATCCCGCTCCTGGCGCATCTGTTACTTTGATACCGGTAACGGCAGAGCTGCCCGAGATGCTTTGCGCGCGCGTGAATGCCGGGTTCAGGGGATCGTAGTCCAGCACTAGGACCTGCTCTTCAGGGGAGATGGGGAGGAGGGAAAGAGGACTGTCATTGGCATAGTGATATTGAAGAACAGGATGGCCGAGGACAGAAGTCGTTGGACCGGTCGCGGCTGTTAATTGAGTCCGGGATGAGCTAGAAACGAGGACGTAGCGAGGGACTTTGTGTTGCCCCATCTCCAAGTCCAAATGCCCAAGGGTAAACTTGAACTGTCTGCGCCGCACACGAGTCGCGCCCGGGCCAGACACCAAAACTCTAACATACTGACACGCATGTCTACTTTGACCCCATTTGGTTCCTCTAATCTCCATAGTCTGTGCAAGTAGGAAGTGGGACAATGGCTCAGCGCTCAGTCTTTGGGAAGAAACTGTATTTGTATGTAACCTACAGGAAGTAGGAAGGAAGAAGGCTAGGTACGTGGTTGACATGGCGAGCGGCTACTGACCTCAGTCTCTGAAGAAGATTGAGGTAATTAATAAAATTTCGCAGTAAAGGTGTCCAAGGAAAGGATAAAAATAAATTTCAAGCGAGGTCTGCAGAACTGTAGAACGTTCTACCGCGCGCTGAGGGCGACACGATTGAACTCTTGTACCGTACTGAGCTGGCTGCGACGCTGCTGTGCCATTTATCTCCAACAGTGCATACAATAGACTCGCTCAAAAACACTTTCTAAATGGCGTCTAGGGCTCACTTTTGCTGGACTGGTAGCAGGCCTACTGGAACGTGACACGAGGACTCTAAACATGACCTACGAGCCGACAGTCGTCCCTAGCGACGGTGTGATATGGAATACTCGTTGCTGTGGAGCAAATAACCTATGAGACCGGCTCATATGTTAATATCCTTCATTTATATAAAGCATCGTCATCCGCATTCCAGCTTCCTCAACCTGCGCATCAGTCTCTTAGCTGCCCCCGGCTGTTCTCCCTCACTCCTTCTTTCTCGACGTTCCTTTCATCTGTACGCTCTTTCGCGCACCACAGTGCTCTATGTCACCCCTTTCTTTGCTCTTCGTCGCGCTCGCGCTCGTCCCCTCGCACGGCGTCTTTGGAACACCATCGTGCCCGCAAGGTACCAATCGAGATAATTGCATCTCCAAATGTAAAAATAAGATGGGATGGCCTGGGATGACCTCTCCAGTTTCATACCCGTCTCCCACTATAACGCCCCTCAATCGCGTGATGGAACAGAGCACATCTCCCACCGCGGAGCCCTCGAAGGGAATAGCTAGTCCCGTGTCAATCGCGCCCAACCCAACTCCTTCCTCCGGTTCCGTATCTTCGACTGACATCATCGCCTATCTCTCTGCTCACAACGATATGCGGGCCGAGCATGGAGCAGCCCCCCTCACTTGGGACTCAGGTCTATCTGTGACAGCACAAAATTGGGCAGATAAGTGTGCCTTCAAGCACTCTAACGGGCAATACGGCGGTACGTGTGTATTCTTATGTATGATATCGTGATCCCTTAAGGTCGGTGTATAGAGAACCTCGCAGCCGGTTCCGGTCTTTTGATTCCTGAAGCTATCAAACTCTGGACTGATGAATCTTGTGCGTTGCACTGTACCCGCGATTACATGCGGGACCACATTTAATCGTTCTCACGCAGCCTCATACAACCCCTCCAACCCAGAATACTCCCATTTCACGCAGGTAGTCTGGAAGGCGACCACTCAAGTTGGTTGCGCCGTCAAGGCCTGTAACAGCTTGGACGGCCTTGACGGACGGGTGCGTCCAGATTTTCCTCTTATTCTCATAGTGGAACGACGCTCATGGTGCGGACTGTAGCCTGGGAACTTCTACGTATGCGAGTACAATCCCCCGGGAAATGTCGAGGGAGAGTTTGCGTACGTCATGTTCACTCTGCACCTGTTTCGATTTTTGCTCATCCTGCCATTAGCCAGAACGTCCAGGTTTGAACGTCTAGGAATAGTATGTTGAAGAGCTGCGCTCTCTGATGCATCACCGTCCTTTTCTTAAATACATCTGGATGTATCCCCCCCCTGTTTTTCTGTTCTGCTCAGGCTGCAGCTTCGAATGAAATGAATACACAATTATCCTTAACCTTAGCGTAAGGTTATCAGTTACACACCACGGCCCGAGCTCCGCCGTTGAGCGTCGTGCGTGCGCTCCTCTGAACATCCATGTCACGTCCTCTCCGAAAGCTTTTCACTGGAGTGCTCAATATATTTGCCTGGCTAGTATTCGGGTTCGCTGTAGGCGTGTCTTTGATAGGATTCCTCTCCCAAGCAGTGCGCACGTCAAGGCGACAGTCATTCAAGAACAATATCCATGTTTTAATCATCAGCATTGCTTACAGTGTTGTGGTACGCCTCCTCTCCCTTCGTTCCCCCGCCTCTGTAGCCTCATCTAGTGATGATGATGACGAAAGTTCTTGATGTCGTTGGCATTTTGCCTGAACCGCCGGATATCAATGTTCCAAAAGCTGCAGAGGTTATCGAGGGGACGAGTCGCCCTCCGCAAAGGAGACATCCCAAAGGTGCGTGGCGACACAGAACAAAAAAAAAAGTTTCCTAGCGGGGGGG
>QLOZ01004181.1:0-23754 GCA_003314065.1 Lactarius sp. MG50 | reverse complement strand
CCGCACCGTAGCCCACGCCACTCTGTACCTCCCTACTATTGCGTTGCCTCGTGTACGGCCCGCCCACCCACACGTTTGGGGAAGTGGGCCGTACACAGACGACTCGGACATCATAACCGCAGCGGTGCATGCTGGCCGTGTGCGGTGAAGCGAAGTGTGGGAGACGAGGCGGCTCGGACGGGATGTCCGGGTCGAGGTGCAGGTCGTGCCCGCGGCTGAGAGGTATTTTGGTAGTGCGGGCGCAGCCGCGGAGCCGGGTGTAGGTGGCGATCCTGAAGATGGCGGCCGGGGATTCTCGAGTGCTAGGCGGGGTAACTGGCACGAGGGTGCGGGAATCGAGATTCTGGACGTGGCATTTGTCAAGGTGCGTCTTCCCCAAGTGAGGGACGGACAACTAAGTATATATGGTTCTCACAGGATGGCACGGCACATCGTGCGCCTGTTCTCGGTTGCCAGAATCGCAAGCAGCGCCTCGGCAAGTACGCTGCGGAGCGCGGCGCGGTACTCGGATTCGCTGCGAGCGCCGCTGCATCGAGTTCTGTTGGTGGCCGGACGAAGCGCGCACGCGGAGTTGGCGTCGGCGGCGAGGGTGGGCCGTACCCGGATGAGACAGACGAAGGTGGGATGGAGACGGAGTAAGATGGAAGAGGAGGACGAGGAGGACATGGACGTTGACGTCCTTTCTGCACGCGTCACAATCGTCTTCGAGAGTGGTCGAGCGGGTGCACTCCCCGGGTATGATTTCGGCTATTCATTCGCGCGAATATTCTGCTGATTGCGTATAGTATCGGGGTAAGATTCAAGTACGAACCAGACGCGCTTCGCGAAGCCACTCTGCACCCGCGGCCCCTATTACCCACTGCTGATGCGTCCCTCTCTCCACGTGCGCGCAAGCGTCAACGAATAGACGACGACGATCATGACGACCCTATGCACACGACGGCGGACGGTGCCAACACGAATGGGCCAGTGCGGCGCGGCGTTGAACTCGAAACGGCTGTGGAGTGCTTCCTGTTGCGCATATATGAGGCGAACAGCGACGACGGCACCGACACAGGGAACGAGGATGCAGGATGCACTGACAAAACCAAAATGCCCGTCGAGGACCAGCAGCAGCAGTCAGGAGGGGAGGTCACCCACGCGCAGAGCGACCGTCGGCGGTGGGAGATTTGGCTCCTTGGCTCCCTCGACGACGACAGCAGGGACAGGCCGCCGCCACCGCCGTTTTCGATGGATGGGAAAGATGGGGCTACCAAGGAGGGTGAAGTGGCGGGTGCGGTGCTGCTGCAGCATGGGTTGCGCGCGTCGAACCTCGAGTTCGTGGAGGGCGAGGTACGTGTGCTGCAGGACGCACCAGCTGCAGGTTCTGGTAGCTGCGCGCGGGAAGGCTGGGCGCTTGAAGTGCAGCGATGGCGATGGGCGTGGTCGTGCTAATTCGCAATTTCAGTGTTGCATGAATTGAATATGGTTTTGAATTTGTGGACAGTGGCGAGTTTTGTGACCACGAGGTTTTGTGGGTCGAGTTGACTAAACTGCGCACGACGCCGCAATCTTTCAGGATCCCCTCTGAGCGGAGGTCGATGATGTCGTCTTCGTCAAGGAGACGCGTGTAGTGCTGCGCGAGCTGGGCCCATGCGGCGGCCTTCAGACGCATCGTGCTTTCGAAGCGGTCCTGATAAAAGTCCACCCCGCTGCGATCCCGCGAGGGCATCGAGGGGAGAGAAGAACCCGATGAGGATGTACTGGCATGACGTGGACGCTTAGACGGGGAGGGACGTTCGGTGGGTGGTGTGGGGGTCGAGTGGTGTGGCGTGGTCCTGGAGAAGATGTGAGGTGTTAAAAAGAGCGAACCAGGACGTCGCTTTTCCGCAGGGTGCGAAGTTCTGGGAGAGTACATCGAGACTTTAAACTGCAGTACAGCCCGTCACGGTGACTTAGAGTGTGCGGCTCAGCACCGCCTTGAGTGTTTGAGTGTAGTCCTCGCACGTGACAATCCCGACCTAAGTTAACCACATGATCGTTAAGCGAACGAATAGTATGACACTCGTTTGCTGGGGAGGCTTGTGCTCTCAGTCAATCCTCACCTGCAGCTGGCTGGGCTTCTCAACTCATATAGCGCCCCAGGGTCAGAACCGCGGTATCATTTTGGGTGCCATCAATCCTTCCACTTTTGCCGGGTTCGAAGGCGTCACGGGTGGTGTGCTGAACGTAAGTTGTTGTCTCGTGAATTCTCCTGGACTTGTCCTATGGCGATCGCTCAAGTGGAGCCCAGCTTTGCCTGTCAAGTCCACAACAGCATTTCCCAACGTGTTTACTTTCTGTTCTCAGCAATAAGCGTACCGCCGTTTCTTCCAACACTACCCCCAGTAGAGTCGAGCAGTGCGTCGTGGTCGTGTTCGAGTCTGCATGACCGCGAATTTTTCACTTGGATAACAAAGTCACGGGCGACACGAGGCTACTCTGAATCCACAATGGCCCTCAACGTCAATCATAGGACGCAGGGACCCTCAAAATCCCAATTTTCGATCGAACGGGTTGATTCATTAAACGATGTCACCTCACGACTTAAACGATGGCAGACCAAAGCATCCACACTACCCTTCCGACATCCGGATCGCGCTGTGATTGCCCACAATATTGCGAATAAACACATGTCCCGCTACAAGGCGACTCGACAGAAGGGAGACCTTGACCAAGCTATCGTGGGATTTGCCGAGGCGCTTTTGCGTGGAACGAATCATTATCCCATGAACATTTTGACTTTCTACCACCTGACGCGTGCATTAGTCACTCAGGCTCGTTTCAACAACCCCGAAACAAGGGAAGACCTGGACCACATTATCTCATACTTTCGCCACCTCGCCAACCTCCCGCTAGAGGTCGCCGGCATCAAGCGCATCAGTGTCCTCAAGGGCCTTGCCAATGCCCTCCGCTTTAGATTCGAAATTGCAGGGCGACTGGAGGACATTGAAGATTCGATCTCGTTGCTTCGACATGTCATCACCACGGTCCCTCCAGCCACAGATAATTATCGCCGCATCGCAAGCAAGTTAGCAAATGCTTGGGAAAAAAAATTTCAACAAACTGACGAGTCAGAGGATCTCACCGAGGCTATCAACCACTATCGTGCGGTGCTCACATCCTGTCCATTCGACCATCCTTCGCGTTCTTCGTGCCTCAGAGCCCTTGCGGATGTGTTGATATTACGCTCTCAACGGAGCGGCAACCTGAACGATGTTGAGGACACCGCTACGCTTTATCAAGAGTTGCTTGACCTCCTGGACAAGGAAGACTCCGACCAAATGTGGGTTCTCATGAACATTGCTGCTGTCTATCAGATCCGCTTCAGGCGAACATATGACTCGGAAGATCTTGAGAAAGCAATCAGTCGGTATCGTGAGGTCCTCATTTTGTGTCCTCCTGACCATGGGAGCAAGGACCAACTCCTGGGGAACCTTGCGATTTCGCTTATCAGTCGCTTCGAAAACTTTGGTCGCATGGACTGTTTGGAGGAGGCAATTTCACTCTATCGTGCCACTCTTCGCATCTGTCCCCGGGGTCACCCACGTCGACAAGAATCTTTCCGTGGACTCGCCCGCGCCATGTATTTGCGCTGCCTTCGGACACATAGCGTTGAAGATTTGGAAGAATCGATTAACCTTAAACGTGAAGCTTTAGCTCTCACACCTCCAGGGCACCCAATGCGTCCGCAGGCGCTATATACCCTCTCGGTCAGTCTTCGTACGCAATATCAATGGACCGGTGACATGGGTTACATCGAAAGGGCAATTGAACATCTTTATGAAGCTTCGAAATTAGTCAAATCTGGACTTCTCGATTCACCACGCATTCTTCACCTTCTTGCGGTGAACCTGGTTTACCGCTTTATGCGCCGTGGCGCAGATAAAGATATCGCTGACGCAATCAAACACTACCGAACTTCCATTTCCTTAATGCCCGAAGGTCATCCAGAAGTCTCCTCCATGTTCTCTAACTTTGCCAGGGACTTGCACTTTATTTTTCCCCGGACCGGCGATGCAAGACATCTCGAGGAGTCCATTGCTTTGCATCGATCTGCCGTCGAATACCCATTTTCTGATGTACATCATAGACTGATAGCAGCTTATAATTGGACAGTCACCGCGCGCTTCACACGGCACTCCTCAGCTCTGACTGCATACCGCAAAGCCCTCTCCTTACTGCAGCGTGTGATAGACTTAGGTCCCACAGTACAAACTCGGCACGAATATATCAGTGGCCAAAACATTGATCACCTTCGGACTCTTCCAATGGACGCCGCGTCATACGTGATCGAGTCCCGTGCCCATGAGGAAGCCATTGAGATGCTCGAACAAGGGAGAGCGCTCCTGTGGTCGGGCATGCGCAGCCTTCGCACCCCACTCGATCACCTCCATGGAGTCGACAAATCTCTAGCAGATGAATTCACACAAATCAGTCAAGCATTAGAGGCAATAATCACTACAACCCATGTTCCTGATTTCATGCAGACACCGGCCGGAACGGACATCGATGGTGTCGCGATTGGGAGAAAGGACACGTTCGCTCATGACTTGGCGGAGAAGCGCAGGCTCTCAGAGGAACTGGATAGGGTTGTCTTGCGGATCCAAGCATTACCAGGATTCGAGAATTTCTGGAGACCAATCCCTTTTCGTCACCTCCAAACCGCAGCTATGGGCGGTCCAGTGGTCATCATCAATCTATCCGAATACCGTTCCGATATTCTCATCGTCCGTTCCAACAACCCAGTTGTTCATATCCCTACTCCGACGAACTTCTTTCATAGGGTTACAAATCTTGCCCACCAGCTGTCAGAAACGCGGAAGAGTTACCGCTTGGAGTCAAAAAAATATGATCGTGTATTGCGACAGACACTGGAGGAACTGTCCGAGTTGGTGGGTCAGCCTGTTATCAACAGGCTAATGAATCTTGGAATTCCAGAACAGTCACGGATCTGGTTGTGTCCAACTTCTGTGTTGGCCTCCCTTCCAATTCACGCTGCAGGACCAATCTCTTCTTACATCAATGTGAAACGATATCTTTGTGACATTTACGTGTGTTCATACACACCGAGCCTCTCAACGCTGATAGCATCGAGGTCCAGCAACTTATCGGGACCTTCGAGTGGGCAGTCATCGTTACTCATCGTCGGACAGCCGGACGAAACGCTTCCCGGAGTGGACTCTGAAACACGCAGTATCGAATATTTGGTTGGCAGCGGTTCTGTGACAAGGATCACGGGCGAAGCAGCGACACCTGAAAATGTGATCGCTCACCTTCCGATGCACTCCTGGGTGCATTTTGCGTGCCATGGCATGCTGCAACCGGGTCGTCCTTTCGATTCATCCTTTCTTCTTCAGCACAACACCCACCTCACACTCCTTCACATTGCCAAGTCTCACCTTCCCACTGCAGAACTTGCATTCCTAGCTGCCTGCCATACTGCGGAACTATCAGAGGATGGTACTCCGGACGAGGTTCTCCATCTGACTGCTGCGATGCAGTTTAGTGGGTTTAGGAGCGTGATTGGGACGATGTGGGCAATGGTGGATGAAGATGGGAAGGACCTTTCAGAACACTTCTATAGGAAGATGTTTGCTGCGGGCGAGCAAGTTGCCAGCTATGAGAAGTCAGCAAGGGCACTGCGGCACGTGACTCAGAAACTGAGGACGGAGAAGGGTATTTCGCTCGAATGGTGGGTGAACTTCGTCCACTATGGAGCTTGATGAAAGGACAGGAATGTTGGGTAGTATAGGGTGAGTCGATCAGTCAAGCGATTTCGAGCCTGTATGACTGATGCCGAAGTAGTCATCGATATTGTGGACACCCACAAACTTATGAGGTTTTCTGTTATTTTACTCGGTTCTCTGACTCGGATGTTGCTCTGTTTGCGCTGAGCATCTAGCATTACATGTGTACTTACTCTGTCCATTCAACCGTTGGCTTCGATATTCTTGATCACTATGCCCTGTCTCTAGGTTACCAGTATTACAGTCTGTAGTCACTGAACACAGAGTCCATACTCTACGTGTTGGTTATGGTTTGTCTGTATGTGACCTGTATTACGCGAATATATCACCAAAAATTCCTTCCACGCGTCACCTCAAAGCTTGTCTTGCACCGTAACTATCGCTCTACTCATCTCACCTCTCACACCAGTTCCAAACACCCCACATCATGTCAGGAACACATTATAAATGCCATCCACCATGCATTCTAGCTGAAAAATCTTAGTTCGCCGTGGTAGATATTTCACGTCTTGTATCTTTTACAGCTTGGTTCTTTGTTCATACTACTTCTACGTCTACATCTACAAACAAGTCGAATCACCTGAAGACTTCATAACGTCACTTCGAGCTGACACAAAGACAGGTTATCATATTCTTGTCCAAACCCGGTGGCTCTCATTAAGGAAGATCACCTTCCTATCTCTCGCCTATCGGCATCAATACTATTTGATCAAATCACAGCATGGGAAGATGTGCACATTGCTTCAGTGCATGGAACGCGCCAATCCCGTCCGTCTGGGGCAAACGATAATCCTTGCTGCTGTTGATCACAAGCCACCCCAGCACCCGCATGTGCATGTGCGGTCCCACTTCCCGACTACGAGTGCCCATCACCCACACGCGCTGCCAATACCTCCCTCGCGCACACGCCAAGCAAGGCCACCGGTATATCTTGGTGCATTCGTACATCCGTTTGGCCCCCTCCCCCTCCCGCGTAACCGCACCGTGGCCCGCGTCACTCTGTACATCCCCGCTCTTGCGTTGCCTCGTGTGCGGCCCGCCCACCCACACGTTTGGGGCAGTGGGCCGTAAACAGATGACTCGGACATCATAACCATAGCGATGTATGCTGGTCGTGTGCGGTGGAGTGAAGTGTGGGAGGCGACGCGGCTCGGACGGGATGCCCGGGTCGAGGTGCAGGTCGTTCCCGCGGCTGAGAGGTATTTTGGTAGTGCGGGCGCAGCCGCGGAGCCGGGTGTAGGTAGCGACCTTGAAGACGACGGGCGGGGAGTCTCCAATGCTGGGTGGGGTGACGTAACGGGCACGAGGGTGCGGGAATCGAGATTCTGGACATGGCATTTGTCAAGGTGCTTCTCAAGTGACGGACGGACAACTAAGTATATCTGGGTATTTATAGTTCGCACAGGGTGGCATGGCACATCGTGCGCCTGGTCTCGGTCGCCAGAATCGCAAGCAGCGCCTCGGCGAGTACGTTGCGGAGCGCGTCGCGGTGCTCGGATTCGCTGCGAGCGCCGCTGCGTCGAGTTCTGTTGGTGGTCGGACGAAGCTCGCATGCGGAGTTGGCGTCGGCGGCGAGGGTGGGCCCTACTCGGATGAGACAGATGAAGGCGGGATGGAGACCGAGAGTGAGATGGAAGAGGAGCACATGGACGTTGACGCTCTTACTGCATACGTCACGATCGTCTTCGAGGGTGGTCGAGCAGGTGCATTCCCCAGGTATAATTTCGGCCATTCATTTGTGCTCGTATTCTGCTAATTACGTATATTGTCGGGGTAAGATTCAAGTACGAACCAGACGCGCTTCTCGAAGTCATTCTGCACCCGCGGCTCCTATTACCCACTGCTGCGTCCCTCTCTCCCCGTGCGCGCAGGTGTCAACGCATAGACGACGACGATCATGACGACCCTATGCATACGATGGCGGACGGTGCCAACACGAATGGGCCGGTGCGGCGCGGCATTGAACTCAAAACGGTTGTGGAGCGCTTCCTGCTACGCATATATGAGGTGGACAACAACAACGCCACAGACGCAGGGAACGAGGATGCAGGAGGCACCGACAAATCCAAAACGCTCACCTCGGACCAGCAGCAGCAGTCAGGAGGGGAGGTCACCCACGCGCATAGCGACCGTCGGCGGTGGGAGATTTGGCTCCTTGGCGCTCTCGACGACGACAGCAAGGACAGGCCACCGCTGCCGCTTTCAATGTTGGATGGGGAAGATGTGGCTACCGAGGAGGGTGCAGTGTCAGGTGCGGTGCTGCAGCGTGGGTTACGCGCGTCCAACCTCGAGTTTGTGGAGGGTGAGGTACGTGCGTTGCAGGACGCACCAGCTGCGGATTCTGGTAGCTGCACGCGGGGATGCTGGGCACTTGAAGTGCGGCGATGGCGTTGGGCGTAGTCGTGGTAATTCGCAATTTCAGTGTTGCATTGAATTGAATATGTTATTGAATTTATGGCCAGTTGAGAGTTTTGCGACCACGAGGTTTTGTGGGTCGAGTTGACTAAACTGCACACGACGCCGCAATCTTTCAGGATCTTCTCTGAGTGGAAGTCGACGATGTCGTCTTCATCGAGGGGACACGCGAAGTGCTGCATGAGCTGGGCCTATGCGTGCTTCAGACGCATCGTGCATTCGAAGCGGGCCTGGTAGAAGTCCACGCCATTGCGACCTCACGAGAGCATCGAGGGAAGGGAAGAACTCGATGGGGGTGTACTAACATGACGTGGACGCTTAGAAGGGAAGGGATGTTCAGGTGGGTGGTCTGGGGTTCGAGTGGTGTTGCGTGGTCCTGAAGATGTGGGGTGTGTTAAAAAGAGGACCTGGGAGCCAGGACGTCTCTTTTCCACAAGGTGCAAACTTTTGGGAGAGTACATCGAGGCTTTAAGCCAATCGGGCCAGTTACTACAGCCCGTGAGTGTGTCGGTGTGGGTGAGCCTCGCACGGACATAATCACGTGATCGTGTATCCCGAACGAGCTGACTCAGTCACATATTTTCACGTTTGCTGGAGAGGCTTGTGCTTTCAGTCAATCCTCAGCAGCTGGCTAGGCTTCTCAATTTATTTAGGGTCAGAACTGCGGTATCGTTTTTTGTCCCATCAATCCCTCCATTTCTGCCGGATTCGAGGGTGTCACAGATGGTGGGCTGAACGTAAGTTATTGTCTCGTGAATTCTCTTGGACTTGTCCTATGGCGATCGCTCAAGTGGAGCACAGCTTCGCCTGTCGAGCCCACAAGAGTATCTCCCAAAGCGTTTACTTTCTGCTTTCAGCAACAAGCTTACCGCCGTTTCGTCCAACACCACCCCCGGTAGAGTCGAGCAGTACGTCATGGTCGTGTTCGAGTCTGCATGATCGCGAACTCATGACTTGGGTAACAAAGTACGGCCAACACAAGACTGCTCCAGTCCTCCACGAGTCCACAATGTCCCACAACGTCGCTCATGGGGCGCAGGGATCCTCAAAATCCCAATTTTCGATCCAATGGACTGATTCATTAAACGATGTCAACTCACGAGTTAATCGATGGCAGGCCCAAGCATTCACACTACCCTTCCAACATCTGGATCGCGCTGTGATTGCCCACAATATTGCGACTGACCACATCTTCCGCTACAAGGCGACTCGACAAAAGGGAGATCTTGACCAAGCTATCGTGGGATATGCCGAGGCGCTTTTGCATGGAATGAATTATCCTCCCAAGAACATTTCGACTTTCGAGCACCTGACGCGTGCATTAGTCATTCGTTTCAATGACTTCGGAGCGAGGGAAGACCTGGATCACATTATCTCATACCTTCGCCACCTCTCCAACCTCCCGCTAGAGGTCGCCGGCATCAAGCGCCTCAATGTCCTCAATGGCCTTGCCGATGCCCTCCGCTGTAGATTCGAAGTTGGAGGGCGACTGGAGGACATTGAAGATTCGATCTCGTTATTTCAACATGTCATCACCATGGTCCCTCCAGCCACAGATGATTATCGCCTCATCGCAAGCAATCTAGCAGGTGCTTGGAAAAGAAAATATGAACAAACTGACGAGTCAGAAGATCTCACCAAGGCTATCAGCCACTATCGTGCGGTGCTCACCTCCTGTCCACTGGACCATCCCTTGCGTTCTTCATGCCTCAGAGTCCTTCCGGATTTGTTGACATCACGGTCTCAACGGAGCGGTGACCTGATCGATGCTGAGGACGCCGCTACGCTATATCAAGAGTTGCTTGACCTCCTGGACAAGGAAGACTCCGACCGGTTGTGGGTTCTCATGAACCTTGCTGTCGTCTATCATATCCGCTTCAGGCAAACATATGACTCGGAAGATCTTGAGAAAGCAATCAGTCAGTATCGTGAGGTCCTCCTTTTATGTCCTCCGGACCACGAGGGCAAGGTCGCACTCCTGAACAACCTTGGGACTTCGCTCATGAATCGCTTCGAAAAGTTTGGTCGCATGGACTGCTTGGAGGAGGCACTTTCGCTTCATCGTGCCGCTCTTCGCATCTGTCCCCGGGGTCACCTACGTCGACGAGAATGTTTGCGTGGACTCGCCAATGCCATGCATTTGCACTACCTTCGGACACATAGAATTGAAGATTTGGAGGAAACGATTAACCTTGAACGTGAAAATTTAGCTCTCACACCTCCAGGCCACCCAATGCGTCCGGTGATGCTATATAACCTCTCGATCACTCTTCTAACACAATATAGAAGGACCGGTGACATGGGTTACATCGAAGAGGGAATTGAACATCTTTATGAAGCTTCGAAATTAGTCAAATCTGGACATCTCGATTCACCACGCATTCTTCACCTTCTTGCGGCGAACCTGGTTTACCGCTTTAGGTACAGTGGTGCTAATAAAGATATCGACGACGCAATCAAACACCACCGAACTTCCATTTCCTTAATGCCCAAAGGTCATCCACAAGTCTCCTCCATGCTCTCTAACTTTGCCCGTGACTTGGGCTTTATTTTTTCCCGGACCGGCGATGCAGAACATCTCGAAGCGTCCCTTACTTTGTTTCGATCTGCCGTCGAATACCCATGCTCTAGTGCACATCATAGACTGGGAGCAGCTAAAAGTTGGGCAGTCACCGCACGCCTCAAACGACACTCCTCAACTCTGACTGCATACCGCAAAGCCCTCTCCTTACTGCAGCGTGCGATAGACTTAGGTCCCACAGTACAAACTCGGCACGAATACATCAGTGGCCGAGACATTGATCACCTTCGGACTCTTCCAATGGACGCCGCGTCATACGTTATCGAGTCCCATGCCTATGAGGAGGCCATCGAGATGCTCGAACAAGGGAGAGCGCTGCTGTGGTCCGGCATGCGCAGCCTTCGCACCCCACTCGAACACCTCCGTGGAGTCGACAAATCTCTGGCAGATGAATTCGTAGAAATCAGTCAGGCATTAGAGGCAATAATCACTACAACCCATGTTCATGAATTCATGCAGATTCCACCTGGAATGGATGACGATGGTGTCGCGATTGGGAGAAAGGACATGTTCGCTCATGACTTGGCGGAGAAGCGCAGGCTCTCAGAGGAACTGGAAAAGGCTGTCTTGCGGATCCAAGCATTACCAGGATTCGAGAACTTCTGGAGACCCATCCCTTTCCGTCACCTCCAAACCGCAGCTATAGGAGGTCCAGTAGTCATCATTAATCTCTCCGGATTTCGTTCTGACATTCTCATCGTCCGCTCCAACCACCCAGTTGTTCATATCCCTACTCCGACGAACTTCTTTCAGAGGGTTACAAACCTCGCCCATCAGCTGTCAGAAACGCGGAAGAGTTACCGCTTGGAGTCGAAAAAATATGATCGTGTATTGAGACAGACACTGGAGGAACTGTCCGAGTTGGTGGGTCAGCCTGTTGCCAACAGGTTAATGGAGCTTGGAATTCCAGAACATTCCCGAATCTGGTTATGTCCAACTTCTGTGTTGGCCTCCCTTCCGATTCACGCTGCAGGACCAATATTTTCTCACACCAATGTGAAACGATACCTTTGTGACATTTATGTGTGTTCATACACACCAAGCCTCTCGGCGCTGATAGCGTCGAGGTCCAGCAACTTATCGGGATCTTCGAGTGGGCAGTCATCGTTACTCATCGTCGGACAGCCAGACGAATCGCTTCCCGGAGTGGACTCTGAAACACGCAGTATCGAATCTTTGGTTGGCAACGGTTCTGTGACAAGGATCATGGGCGAAGCAGCGACACCTGAAAACGTGATCGCTCACCTTCCGATGCACCCCTGGGTGCATTTTGCGTGCCACGGCATGCTGCAACCGGGTCGTCCTTTCGAGTCATCCTTCCTTCTTCAGGACAACACCCACCTCACACTCCTTCGGATTGCCAAGTCTCACCTCCCCACTGCAGAACTTGCATTCCTAGCTGCCTGCCATACTGCGGAACTATCAGAGGATGGTACTCCGGACGAGGTTCTCCATCTGACTGCTGCGATGCAGTTTAGTGGATTCAGGAGCGTGATTGGGACTATGTGGGCGATGGCTGATGAAGATGGGAAGGACCTTTCAGAGTACTTCTATAGGAAGATGTTTGCTGTGGGTGCGCAAGTTGCCAGCTATGAGAAGTCAGCAAGGGCACTGCGGCACGCGACTCAGAGACTGAGGACGGAGAAGGGTGTTTCGCTCGAACGGTGGGTGAACTTCGTCCACTACGGAGCTTGATGAAAGAATAGGAATGTTGGGTAGTATAGGGTGAGTCGCTCAGTCAAGTGATTTCGAGCCTGTATGACTGATGCTGAAGTAGTCGTCGACATTGTGGACACGCACAAACTAATGAAGTTTTCTGCTATTAGGTTCTCTGACTCGGATGTTTCCACGTGTGCTTCTTCTGTTCATTCTACTTTGCTTCGATATTCTCCTCGTTGGTTATGGCCGTTCTCTATGTTACCGGTATCACACATTCTGTAGTCACTGAGCACAGAGTCCATACTCTACGTGTTGGTTATAGCCTGTCTGTATGTTAACTGTATTGCGCGAATGTATTACCATGACTCGCGTCAAAGCCTGCCTTGCACCGTAACTATCGCTCTACTCGTCTCACCTACACCAGTTCCAAATAGGGCATGACATGGGTTTTTGCTGATTTGTTTTCCCACGGCCCCTGGAAGGTCAAGTTTTGGACGAAATTCTTAGTTGAGGAGTGAAACTGATAGAGAATTGATTGAGCTATATCTCCACCAAATCTCAACCGATTTGGATGATTATTGGTGTGTCAGGAAGCAAAACACTGTGGAAAATCGTGCAGTTTCTCAACCCGTACGGTTTTTCGCAATGTTTTGCTTCCTGACACACCAATAATCATCCAAATCGGTTGAGATTTGGTGGAGATATAGCTCAATCAATTCTCTATCAGTTTCACTCCTCAACTAAGAATTTCGTCCAAAACTTGACCTTCCAGGGACCGTGGGAAAAAATTTAAGCCAAAACCCGTGTCATGCCCTAGTTCCAAACACCCCGCATCACGTCAAGAACACATTATAAACGCTATCCACCATGCGTTCTAGCTGAAAAATCTAAGTTCGCCATGCTGGATATTTCATATCATGTATCTTTTACAGCTTGATTCTTTGTCTATACTACTACGTCTACATCTAAAAACAAGTCGAATCACCTGAAGACTTCATAAACGTGACTTCGATATGTCATCATGTTCTTGTCCACATCCAGTGGCTCTCATCAGGGGAGATCACCTTCCTATCACTCGCCTATCGCCATCAATCCTATTTGATCAAATCACGGCATGGGAAAATGTGCACAGTGCTTCAGTGCATGGAACGTGCCGATCCCGTCCGTCTAGGCTAAACGAGAATCCTCGCTGCTGCACGTGCGGTCGCACTTCCCAACTACGAGTGCCCTTCACCCGCACGCGCTACCAATACCTCCCCCGCGCCCATGCCAAGCAAGGCCACCAGTATATCTTGGCGCATTTATACATCCATTTGGCCCCCTGCCTCTCCCGCGAAACCGCACCGTGGCCCGCGCTACTCTATACATCCCCGCTCTTGCGTTGCCTCGTGTGCAGCCTGCCCACCCACACGCTTGGGGAAGTGGGCCATACACAGATGACTCAGACATCATAACTGCAGGGGTGCATGCTGGCCGTGTGCAGTGGAGCGAAGTGTGGGAGAAGAGGCGGCTCGGACAGGATGCCCGGGTCGAGATGCAGGTCATGCCCGCAGCCGAGAGGTATTTTGGTAACACGGGCGCAGCCGCGGGGCCGGGTGTAGGTGGGGACCTGATCATGAAGATAACGGGCGAGGATTCTCGAGTGCTGGGAGGGGTAACAGGCATGAGGGTGCGGGAATTGAGGTTCTGGACGTGGCATTTGTCAAGGTGCATCTTCCCTAAGTGAGGGATGGACAGCTAGTATATCTATATCTGAGTATTTATGGTTCGCACAGGATGGCACGGCACATCGTGCGCCTGGTCTTGGCCGCCAGAATCGAAAACAACCCCTCGGCAGGTACGCCGCGGAGCGCGGCGCGGTGCTCAGATTCGCTGCGAGCGCCGCTGCGTCGAGCTCTGTTGGTGGCCGGACGAAGCGCGCACGCGGAGTTGGCGTCTGCAGCGAGGGTGGGTCGTACCCGGATGAGACAGACGAAGGTGGGATAGAGACGGAGTAAGATGGAAGAGGAGGGCGAGGAGGACATGAACGTCGATGCTCTTTCTGCACGCGTCACAATCGTCTTCAAGGGTGGTCGAGCGGGTGCACTCCCCGGATATAATTTCGGCTATTCATTCGCGCGAGTATTCTGCTAATTGTGTATATTATCGGGGTAAGATTCAAATACGAACCAGACGCGCTTCGCGAAGCCATTCTGCACCCGCGGCCCCTATTACCCACTGCTGATGCGTCCCTCTCTCCACGTGCGTGCAAGCGTTAACGAAAGACGAGAACGATCATGACGACCCTACGCACACGATGGTGGACGGCGCCAACACGAATGTGCCAGTGCGGCGTTGAACTCGAAACGGCTGTGGAGCGCTTCCTGTTACGCATGTATGAGGCGGATAGCGACGACGGCACCGACGTGGGGAACGAGGATGCAGGGGGCGCTGACAAAACCAAAATACCCGTCGAGGATCAGTACTGGCAGCAGCAGTCAGGAGGGGAGGTCACCCACGCACAGAGCGACCGTCGGCGGTGGGAGATTTGGCTCCTTGGCGCTCCCGACGACAATAGCAAGGACAGGCCGCCACTGCCGCCATTTTCGATGTTGGATGAGGAAGATGGGGCTACAAAGGGGGGTACAGCGGCAGGCGGTGCGATGCTGCTGCAGCACGGGTTGCACGCGTCGAACCTCGAGTTCATGGAGGGCGAGGTGTGTGTTGCAGGACGCACCAGCTGCGGATTCTGGTAGCTACACGCGGGAAGGCTGGGCGCTTGAAGCGCGGGGATGGCGTTGGGCACGGTCGTGTTAATTCGCAATATTAGTGTTGCATTGAATTGAATATGCTTTCGAATTTGTGGCCAGTGGCGAGTTTTGCGACCACGAGGTTTTGTAGGTAGAGTTGACTAAACTGGGCATGACGCCGCAATCATTCAGGACCCTCTCGGAGCGGAGGTCGGTGATGTCGTCTTCGTCGAGGGGACGCGCGCAGTGCTACGCGAGCCGGGCCCA
This sequence comes from Lactarius sp. MG50, assembly GCA_003314065.1. Classification (NCBI taxonomy): domain Eukaryota; kingdom Fungi; phylum Basidiomycota; class Agaricomycetes; order Russulales; family Russulaceae; genus Lactarius; species Lactarius sp. MG50. Next base: position 8,335 of record QLOZ01004181.1, on the reverse strand, counting down.
TGCATCCGAGTCCTTCAGACACATCGTGCTTTCGAAGCGGGCCTGGTAAAAGCTCATGCCGCTGTGATCCCGCGAGGGCGTTGAGTGCGGAGAAGAACTCGATGAGGGTGTACTGGCATGACGTGGACGCTTAGACGGGGACGGATGTCCGGCCCAGTTCGGGTGGGTGGCTGGAGGTCGAGTGGTGTGGCATGGTCCTGGAGAAGATACGGTGTGTGTGTGCTAAAAAGAGGAAGCCAGGACGTCGCTTTTCCGCAGGGTGTGAAGTTTTGGGAAAGTACATCGAGACTTTAAACCAGTCGGGCCAGTTGCTACAGCCCGTGAGTGTCACGGTCACGGTGCTCAGGCCTTGTGTGTGGGCCTTGCACGTGACAATCCCGACCTAACCACATGATCGTGTGTTATCATGATAATCGGGATTATCATACAAGCCATATATTTCTACGTTTGCTGCCAGTGGGGAGGCTTGTGCTTTCAGTCAATCCTTATCTGTAGCGGCTGGGCTTCTCAATTCATATAACCCACCGAGGTCAGAACCGCGGCCACGGTATCATTTTTGCTGTTATCAATCCTTCCACTTTTGCCAGGTTCGAAGGCGTCACGGATAATTTGCTGAATGTAAGTTGTTGTCTCACGAATTCTCCTGGAATTGTCCTATGGCGATCGCTCAAGTGGAGCCCAGCTCGGCCTGTTCAGCTCACAACAGCATCTCTCAAAGTGTTTACTTTCTGCTCTCAGCAACAAGCTTACCGCCGTTTCTTCCAACACCACCCCTGGTAGAGTCGAGCGTGCGTCGTGGTCGTGTCCGAGTCTGCATGATTGCGAACTCGTGACTTGGATAACAAAGTCACGGGCGACACGAGGCTGCTCCGACTGGGAGTCCACGAGTCCACAATGGCCCTCAGCTTCAATATTGGGGCGCAGGGATCTTCAAAATCCCAATTTTCGACCCCATCGACTGATTTATTTAACGATGTTAACTCACAAGTCAATCCATGGCAGACCCTAACATCCGCACTACCCTTCCGACATCCGGATCGTGCTTGGATTGCCCACAATATCGCGTCTTTCCACCTTCTGCTCTACAATGCGACTCGACAGAAGAGAGACCTTGACCAAGCTATCGTGGGATATGCCGAGGCACTCTTGCGTGGAATGAATCATCTTCCCATGAAAATTTTGACTTTCGAGCACCTGACGCGTGCATTGCTCGCTCGTTTCAATGACTTCCGAACGAGGGAAGACCTGGACCACATTATCTCATACTTTCGCCACCTCTGCAACCTCCCGCTAGAGGTCGCCGGCATCAAGCGACATAGTGTCCTCAATAACCTTGCCGATGCCCTCTGTGGTAGATTCGAAGTTGGAGGGAGATCGGAGGACATTGAGGATGCGATCACGCTGCTTCGACATGTCATCACCATGGTCCCTCCAGGCACAGATGATTATCGCCTCATAGCAAGGACGCTAGCAAATGCTTGGAAAAGGAAATATGAACAAACTGACGAGTCAGAAGATCTCACCGAGGCTATCAACCACTCTCGTGCAGTGCTCACATCCTGTCCATTGGACCATCCTTCGCGTTCTTCATGCCTCAGAATCCTTGCGGATTTATTGGGATTACGCTCTGAACGGAGCGGTGACCTGAACGATATTGAGGACGCAGCTACACTATATCAAGAATTGCTTGACCTCCTGGACAAGGAAGACTCCGACCGGTTGTGGGTTCTCATGAACCTTGCTAGCGTCTATCATATCCGCTTCAGGCAAACATGTGACTCGGAAGATCTTGAGAAAGCAATCAGTCAGGATCGTGAGGTCCTCCTTTTGTGTCCTCCGGACCACGGGAACAAGGACACGCCCCTGATCAATCTTGGGTTTTCGCTCATCAGTCGCTTCGAAAACTTTGGTCGCATGGATTGTTTGGAGGAGGCCATTTCGCTCTATCGTGCCGCTCTTCGCATCTGTCCCCGGGGTCACCCACGTCGACAACTATCTTTGCGTGGACTCGCCCACGCCATGTCTCTGCGCTGCCTTCGGACACATAGCGTTGAAGATTTGGAGGAAACGATTAACCTTAGACGTGAAAATTTAGCTCTTACACCTCCCGGGCACCCAATGCGTCTGCAGGTGCTATATGCCCTCTCAGTCAGTCTTCATACACAATATACTTGGATCGGTGACATGGGTTACATCGAAGAGGCAATTGAACATCTTTATGAAGCTTCGAAATTAGTCAAATCTAGTCATCCTCATTCACGAATCATTCTTCACCTTCTTGCGGGGAACCTGGTTTACCACTTTAGCCACCATGGCGCAGATAAAGATCTCGCCGACGCAATCAAATACTACCGAACTTCCATTTCTTTAATGCCCGAAGGTCATCCAGAAGTCTCCTCCATGCGCTCTAACTTTGCCCGTCACTTGAACGCTATTTTCTCCTGGACCGGCGATGCAGAACATCTCGAGGAGTCCATTACTTTGCATCGATCTGCTGTCGAATACCCATTCTCTAGTGCGCGTCATAGATTGATAGCAGCGAAAAGTTGGACAGTTACCGCGCACGACACACGACACCCCTCAGCTCTGACTGCATACCGCAAAGCCCTCTCCTTACTGCAGCGTGCGATAGACTTAGGTCCCACAGTACAAACTCGGCACGAATATATCAGTGGCCGAGACATTGATCACCTTCGGAGTCTTCCAATGGATGCCGCGTCATACGCTATCGAGTCCCGTGCATATGAGGAGGCCATTGAGATGCTCGAGCAAGGGAGAGCGCTCCTGTGGTCCGGCATGCGCAGCCTTCGTACCCCACTCGAACACCTCCACGAGGTCCATAAATCCCTAGCAGATGAATTCATAAAAATCAGTCAAGCAATGGAGGCACTAATCACTACAACCGACGTCGGTGATTTTGTGCAAACTTCAGCTGGTATAGATGACGATGGTGTCACGACCAGGAGAAAGGACACTTTCGGTCATACCGTAGCGAAGAAACGCAGACTCTCAAAGCAGCTGGAAGAAGTTGTCTTACAGATCCAAGCATTACCAGGATTCGAGAACTTCTGGAGGCCCATCCCATTCCGTCACCTCCAACCTGCAGCTATGGGCGGTCCAGTGGTCATCATTAATCTATCCAAATACCGTTCCGACATTCTCATCGTCCGTTCCAGCCACTCAGTTGTTCATATCCCAACTCCGACGAACTTCTTTAATAGGATTACAAACCTTGCCCATCAACTATCAGAAACGCGGAAGAGGTACTGCTTGGAGTCGAAAAAATATGATCGTATATTGCGACAGACACTGGAGGAACTGTCCGAGTTGGTGGGTCAGCCTGTTGCCAGCAGGTTAATGGAGCTTGGAATTCCAGAACATTCCCGAATATGGTTGTGTCCAACTTCTGTGTTGGCCTCCCTTCCAATTCACGCTGCAGGACCAATATCTTCTCACACCAATGTGAAACGATACCTTTGCGACATTTATGTGTGTTCATACACACCAAGTCTCTCAGCGCTGATAGCGTCGAGGTCCCGCAACTTATCGAGATCTGCGAGTGGGCAGTCATCGTTACTCATCGTCGGACAGCCAGACGAATCGCTTCCCGGAGTGGACTCAGAAACACGCAGTATCGAATCTTTGGTTGGCAGCGGTTCTGTAACAAGGATCACGGGCGAAGCAGCGACACCTGAAAACGTGATCGCTCACCTTCCGATGCATCCCTGGGTGCATTTTGCGTGCCACGGCATGCTGCAGCCGGGTCGGCCTTTCGATTCATCGTTTCTTCTCCAGCACAACACCCACCTCACACTCCTTCGAATTGCCAAGTCTCACCTTCCAACTGCAGAACTTGCATTCCTAGCTGCCTGCCATACTGCGGAACTAGCAGAGGACGATAGGCCGGACGAGGTTCTCCATCTGACTGCTGCGATGCAGTTTAGTGGATTCAGGAGCGTGATTGGGACTATGTGGGCGATGGCTGATGAAGATGGGAAGGACCTTTCAGAGCACTTCTACGGCAAGATGTTTGCTATGGACGCGCAAGTTTCCAGCTATGAGAAGTCCGCCAGGGTGCTCCGGCACGCGACACAGAAGCTGAGGACGAAGAAGGGTGTTTCGCTCGAACGGTGGGTGAACTTCGTTCACTACGGAGCTTGATGAAAGAACAGGAATGTTGGGTAGCATACGGTGAGTCGCTCAGTCAAGCGATTTCGAGACTGTATGACTGATGGTGAAGTAGTCATCGATATTGTGGACACGCACAAACTAATGAAGTCTTCTGTTATTGTACTCGGTTCTCTGACTCGGATGTTGCTCGGTTTGCGCTGAGCATGTAGCATTACATGTGTACTTACTTTGTCTATTCTACTTTTTGCTTCGATATTCTCCTCGGTTATGTCCTTTCTCTATGTTACGGTATTACACGCTCTGTAGTCACTGGGAATAGAGCCCATACTCTACGTGTTGGTTATAGTCTGTCTGTATGTGACCTGTATTACGCGAATGTATCACCAAAAATTCTTTCCACGCTTCGCGTCAAAGCTCGCCTTCCAGCCTAACTATCGCTCTACTCGTCTCACCTTCCACACCAGTTCCAAACACCCCGCATCATATCAAGAACACATCATAAACGCATACACTATGTGTTCTAGCTGGAAAATCTCAATTCGCCATACTAGATCTTTCACGTCTTGTGTCTTTTACAGCTTGATTCTTCCTCTATACTACTTCTACGTCTACATCTACAAACAAGTCGGATCACCTGATCATGAAGACTTCATAACGTCACTTCGAACTGAAACAAGGACAGGTTATCATATTCGTGTTCAAACCCGGTGGCTCTCATCAGGGAAGATCACCTTCCTATCCCTCGCCTGTAGTCATCAATACTATTTGATCAAACCACGGGATGGGAAGATGTGCACATTGCTTCAGTGCATGGAACGCGCCGATCCCGTCCGTCTGGGGTAAACGATAATCCTTGCTGCTGTGAATCACAGGCCACCACCAGCACTCGCATGTGTACGTGTGGGCACAGCCGCAGAGCCGGGTGTAGGTGGCGACACTGGAGATGACGGCCTGGGATTCTCCAGTACTGGGTGGGGTAACGGGCACAAGGGTGCAGAAATCGAGATTCTCGACGTGGCAACTGTCAAGGTGCGTCTTCCCAAGTGAGGGACGGACAACTAAGTATATCTGGGTATTCATAGTTCGCACAGGGTGGCACGGCGCATCGTGTGCCTGGTCTCGGTCGCCAGAATCGCAAGCGGCGCCTCGGCGAGTACGCTGCGTCGAGTTCTGTTAATAGCCGGACAAATCGCGCATGCGGAGTTGGCGTCGGCGGCGATAGTGGGCCCTACTCAGATGAGACAGATGAGGACGGGATGGAGATAGAGAGTGAGATGGAAGAAGAGGACGATGAGGACATAGACGTTGACGCTCTTTCCGCACGCGTCACGATCGTCTTCGAGGGTGGTTGAGCGGATGCACTCCCCGGGTATGATTTCGGCCATTCATTCTATTCTCCTAATTACGTATTGTTGGGGTAAGATTCAAGTACTGTACGAACCAGATGCGCTTCGCGAAGCCATTCTGCACCCGCGGCCCCTATTACCCACTGCTGCTGCGTCCCTCTCTCTACGTGCACGTAAGTGTCAACGCATAGACGACGACGGTCATGACGACCCTATGCACACGATGGTGGATGGTGCCAACACGAATGGGCCAGTGCGGCGCGGCGTTGAACTCGAAACGGTTGTGGAGCACTTCCTGCTACGCATGTATGAGGCAGACAGCGACGACGGCACCGACGCGAGGAACGAGGATACAGGAGGCGCTGACAAAACCAAAATGCCCGTCGAGGACCAGCAGCAGGAGTCAGGAGGGGAGCCTGGGGAGGTCACCCATGCGCATAGTGACCCTCGGCGGTGGGAGATTCGGCTCCTTGGCTCCCTCGACGGCGACAGCAGGGACAGGCCACCACCCTGCCAATTTCGATGTTGGATGGAGAAGATGGGGCTACTAAGGATGGTACAGCGGCAGGGGGTGTGATGCCGCTGCAGCGCGGGTTGCGGGCGTGGAACCTCGAGTTCGTGGAGGGCGAGGTACGTGTGTTTCAGGATGCACCAGCTGCGGATTCTGGTAGCTGCGCGCGGGAAGGCTGGGCGATCGCAGTGCAGCGATGGCGCTGGGCGCGGTCGTGTTAATTCGCAATGTCAGTGTTGCATTGAATTGAATATGCTTTCGAATTTGTGGCCAGTGGCGAGTTTTGCGACCACGAGGTTTTTGTGGGTTGAGCTGAATAAACTACGCACGATGTCGCGATCTTTCGGGATCTTCTCGGAGCAGAGGTCGATGATGTCATCTTCGTCGAGGGGACGTGTGTAGGGCTGCGCGAGCTGGGCCCATGCGTCCTTCAGACGCATCGTGCTTTCAAAGCGGGCCTGGTAAAAGTCCACGCCGCTGCGATCCTGCGAGGGCGTCAATGGGAGAGAAGAACTCGATGAGGGTGTGCTGGCATGACGTGGACACTTAGACGGGGAGGGATGTCCGGGTGGGTGATCTGGGAGTCGAGTGGGTAGCGCGGTCCTGGAGAGGGTGCGGGGTGTGTTAGAAAGAGGGAACCATGACATCACTTTTCCGCAAGGTGCTCGGTTTTGGTAGTAACCAGTCGGGAGTATGCTCATCAGGCCTTGTGTGTGCAGTGGGCCTCGCACGTGACAATCCCAAACTAACCACATGATTAGTACTGGACTCGGCGAGACTCATTACAAATAACATATTTCCACGTTTGCTGGGGAGGCTTGTGCTCTCTGTCCACCTACCTACACCTGGCTGGGCTTTTCAACTGTTCGAAGGCGTCACGGATGGTGTGCTGAACGTAAGTTGTTGTCTCGTGAATTCTCCTGGACTTGTCTTATGGTGATCGCTCAAGTGGAGCGCAGCTTGGTCTGCAGTATTTCCCAAAGTGTTTACTTTCTGCCCTCAGCAACAAGCTTACTGCTGTTTCTTCCAACACCACCCCCGGTAGAGTTGGGTGCGTCGTGGTCGTGTCCGAATCTGCATGATCGCGAACTCGTGTCTTCAAGTTGGATATCAAATTCACGGCCAACACGAGGCTGCTCCAAGTCCTCCACGAGTCCACAATGGCCCACAACGTCGTTCATGGGGTGCAGGGATCCTCAAAATTCCAATTTTCGATCCAACCCTTTGATCCATTAAACGATCTCAGCTCACTAGTTGATCGGTGGCAGACCCAAGCATCCACACTGCCCTTCCGACATCCGGATCGTGCTTGGATTGCCCATAATATTGCGGCTTACCACATGTCCCGCTACAGGGCGACTCGACAGAAGGGAGATCTTGACCAAGCTATCGTGGGATATGCCGAGGCGCTTTTGCGTGGAATGAATCATCCTCCCCTGGACATTTTGACTTTCGTGCACCTGACGCTTGCATTAGTCATTCGTTTCAATGACTTCGAAGCGAGGGAAGACCTGGACCACATTATCTCATACTTTCGCCACCTCTCCAACCTCTCGCTAGAGGCCGCCAGCATCGAGCGCCTCGGTGTCCTCAGGGGCCTTGCCGATGCCCTCCACTGTAGATTCGAAGTTGGAGGGCGACTGGAGGACATTGAGGATTCGATCTCGTTGCTTCGACGTGTCATCACCATGGTCCCCCCGGGCACAGATGATTATCACCTCTTCGCAAGCAAGCTAGCAAATGCTTGGAAAAGAAAATATGAACAAACTGATGAGCCAGAAGATCTCACCGAGGCTATCAGCCACTATCGTGCGTTGCTCACATCGGTTCCACTGGACCATCCATCGCGTCCTTCGTGCCTCAGCAACCTTGCGGCGGTGTTGCTGTCACGCTTTGAATGGAGCGGTGACCCGAGCGATGTTAAGGATGCCGCTACGCTACGTCAAGAGTTTCTTGACCTCCTGGACAAGGAACACCCCGACCGAATGGGGGCTCTCATGAGCCTTGCTAACGTCTATCATTCCCGCTTCATGCAAACATATGACTCGGGAGATCTTGAGAAAGCAATCAATCGGTATCATGAGGCCCTCCTTTTGTGTCCTCCGCACCACGAGAGCAAGGACTTGCTCCTGATGAACATTGCGTTTTCGCTCCTCAGTCGCTTCAAAAACTTTGGTCGCATGGACTGTTTGGAGGAGGCAATTTCGCTCTATTGTGCCGCTCTTCGCCTCTGTCCCCGGGGTCACCCACGTCGACCACTATCTTTGCGTGGACTCGCCCACGCCGCGTCTTTGCGCTATCTTCGGACACATAGCATTGAAGATTTGGAGGAATCGATTAACCTAGG
>QLOZ01004178.1:0-11466 GCA_003314065.1 Lactarius sp. MG50 | reverse complement strand
ATAGTCTACCCAACGTCCAAGTCAGCTCAACACAACCTAGTCTTCCCCCATCACTGAATGAAAAGCCCACATAACAGCAAGGAATGTTCCTGCCACCCATTCCAGCGTCGTTGGGACCACCGATTGTCCGCGATAAGCAAATACCGCCTTCGAGATGCCGAACGCCAGTATCACGCTGATGTTAAGCAAGCGGTATCCTGTCAATTTGACACCTGGAGGTGGAAGCTCTTGCTGACTCTGTCCCAGTGTTTCCATCACCTCTACTGATAGTAAACATGAGGGACGGGGCGATTCGCCATCTTCCCCGGACTTGAAGTTGGCCGTATCGGTGACGGACTTGGACCTTGGGCGTGACTCTGAATCTCTAGGCTCAGGCTGCTCCAGATCAGCCAGAACTTCAATGTCTGTGACTGGGCCTGACATAGTGCCGGACTTTGTGTGTGCCAGAGGCTCGAGGGTTAGGACGTCGAAACTAAACCATGAGGCAAATAGGACCAGTTGGTGCGTGTCGCCCTAAGCGTTGCATGGCAGCCTAGCCATAATAGGCGTACCTCTCTTCACTTTTTGGAGTCAATAGCAGAGCTACGAAGTGGAACTTCATCGGACGACATACCAGTCAGTATCTCTCATTCAGAAAGTTTGCTTCATACTAGTGAATGTGTCAGTCGCATGTGTCAGAAGTCGATTAACGTAATGTGGGGTGTGCACGCTCTGAGTCTGAGACTACGATTGCGTAGCGGTCCGAGTCGAAGCCGACAAAAGTCCGCCCATGGGCTACAGTAACTATCTCGAGTCTAGGAGCCATCCGGGCCCGAGTCAATCCGCCAAGCTTCTTCCATTCCTCCCTCCAAGTTCATCTTCCCGAGGAACCTCGGAACCAGGGTCCTAACATCGGACTCCTCTCCGTTGTCAGTTTATTTTATGTAGACAATCCCCCTGTAATAAGCAAGTTCCTGTGGGACTTTCAATGCCTGTCCTCCTGAGTAACCGGATCCCGTTGTCAGACGCGGTGCAAGCAGGTAAATCAAGCTTCTCGTAAGTAATAGTAGAGGGCCTACTTCAAATCGTTTACTCTGTACGCGACTGTTGTGCGACCATGTCGTCATACGGAGGCAAACCCCACTCCTCCGGAACGAAATCTTTCAGCGAGCGAAGAACCTGGTCAGGTTGCTCCGTGATTTGCGAAGACTGAACGCTGAGCAGGTTCTCATCCGGAACCCAGACCACTACACCCCAATCAAGGATCAAGCAGATGCAACAGAACGTGGGACAGAGGGTAAACACACCGTTCATCCCGGCACGCTTGCCAGCCTGCACTCCCGGAATCGCATCTTCGAACACCAGCCCACGGGCCCGCTCCTCGCGTTCGGCATCCCCGACCACGTCCCCCTCCTCGTTAGGACCGACGGCCCGCCCAAGCGCGCGAGCAGCGGCGAGGAACACATCGGGGAATGGCTTGCCGCGGCCCGCGCCGTCATCTCCGCACACGGCATACCCGCCGAAGTGCGCAAACACGTGTTGCAGATGTGCCGTCTTGCGCTCAAAGTTGCGCCGCACGGAGCCCGTCGCGATGGCGATGGGGATGCCGTGGGCGACGAGGTGCGTAACGAGCCGCGCGACGCCGGGCAGTAGCTGCACGTACGGCCAGCGCGCGTCTTGCGCTGCGTTACGCTGGGCGAGGTAGTCGTCGACCGTGAGCGGGATTTTTGGGAAGAAGGAGAGCAGATGTTCCGCTGCGGGGCGCTGGGCTGAAGCAAGCGGGGTCGCGGTGAACAGATAAGCACGTCTGTTTCATTGGAGAGGCGGGCGACGTACGCTTGCCCATAAGCCCTGCCTTCATTTCCCATGTCATCTCGGCCCCATACTGTGCAAGAATTTCATCTGCGCGATGGATCAACTAGATGGGAGGCACGCTGCAGTTGAAAGAGCTTCTGCTAGTTACTGGTAACATCCGTGTAAACGCGTTCTGAATCAATCATCAGACCTGTGAACAAGTTGATTATCATCACCGATCAGATTTACTACTGTGACTAGAAGTACGGTTTAACCCACCATCGACGTCAAAAATCACGTATTCTATGTTCTTGTAGGATGCCATATTCATGGAAGAGTTGGAGCCGGTGGTCCTGTTTGCTTAGTGGGGAAGGGGTAAATCACAAAGTAAATCACAAAGTACCAACTTCCTCTGTACCAACTTCTTATGTTACGCACGTTATTGTTACTGTTAACTTACTAGTAGTCTTAGTAGTACGTAAGTCCCAATACGTTTGTCTCTTTTCTACACGCGTCTGTCTCGCAGATCTGCCTTATTGTCCTTCCTCGCTCGGAATACTCGCAGGTTTGCTCGCAGATCTCACACAGAATCCTGTATCCTGTTCTCACTTACTCTTCTTCTACTGACTGATTGCTTGGCCTCGTCTTTCGTCATTCTAGCCCATGTCGTAATTTGTCCACTTTTGCTCTGCCATGTCGGTTTGTTTTCTGTGGGATCGTCATTGTGACGTCTCTTTATGACGGGTGTGGGCTAATCTTTTCAGTCTGTCACACAATTCTTTATCAAGTTTTCAACCTTCTCCAAACTGTCTTTCTCCCTTTACTGACAATCATTCACCCTACTTCCACCCCTCCTTTTTTCGGTTCCGCTTTTGTGTGGCAGGAAGAATTTTTTTTCCCGCCATTTTATTTCTTCATGTTATGTGCCTATTGTGTGCAAATACGATTTTCCTTGCACCCTTTGAGGCTTTCTGTGTGCTCTCCGCCGTTGCGCTGTCAGCCTCGGACTGGTCCTGCGCCGCTGCGTGGCACTCTATTATGTGTCCACAATCGTTGGCTTGGGTACTTCCCAGAGGGTACGTCTTTTCCCATCCTCACCTGGCGTCGTCGTCATTGTGCGGCCTGACTTCTCCCTGCTTTCCCTCCACCTGAATATACGCCTTCATGTGCCCTTCGACGTTCGACCGTGCTACCAAACCCCCCACAAAACGTTCACGTGTTCACCAGTGCACACATGGCCACAGACATGCTGACATCAGTTGCGTTGCGTTTCCTGGTTTAACCTCCTGTGCGGAATATTCCCCAACGCGTGACGTACATGCGTGGAGATCTGTGTTTTTGATGTGTGCGAAATCAAAATCGATCCCTTCTATATTGACACAGGGAACGCAGTTGTGATTTTATTTGGAGTCGTCGGACTCCTTATTCCGTTTGGTAGTTGTTCTCACAATGGGATGATAAACCCGAACGAAACCATCTTCTGTGTGTGCTGTTTTTCGGCGTCTTCATACGTACTAAACTTTTCCACGTTCTGAAGCCTCTACGAAATCGTACGCCTAATTGCCAATGCGCACACAGGCACTCTGCATGGTAACGAGCACACAGCCCATGCGAAGTACTGGCCTTTCCTTGTACTACAGTGCAAGGTAGCATATAACGAATGTACTTCAAGTTTTCCTTCGTTTCGGAATCCACTCACAACACCCTGAGGAAATCCTTGCGGCATCACGCACAGTCGTGCCAATGGTCCAAATCAGCTTACCGGTATGCCAGGCCCGATGGCACATGGCATACCACCCCAGTGCGTCTCTCGAAACACTCTCTTCGCGCTCTCATTTTCAGAAAAACACTCTGACGCGCTGCACGGTCCCGTGTTCCCCCTCGAGCCGGCGCTCGCGGATGGCCAGGCCAAGGCGCTAGTGCGAACGTAGATAGGCCGCGCGCGCCCAGCGTGTCGATCGACGTTTAACAAGGCATTCGCAAGCGGGGTTGTGTTGTCCGTGATGGAAAAATCCTGCCCCCGGCTTCAACAGTCTACCCGTCCGTGCGGAGCGGAGGGTCGGTGCGTTCCAGCTCTGCGCTGGCAGAAAATGCGCGCACTGCGCTCGCAGCTTTTCCTCCCAGCCCCAGCACATGCACACACTCATCACTGCCAGTTCAAGATGAAACGACGAATGAGACTGCTTTATCATAATGATAGGACGTTTACGTGTGAGGACATCGTACTGTACCAGAGGTACCGGCGTCGTCCGAGTCGGTGTTTTCTGCGTAGATTCTCTTAGAGCACTTATCCCGCAGTGTAGACGCCGATTGACAAAGTCATTTGTCGCTCCCGCCCACATTCTATAGCAATGATCCTGTGAGTGTTTGGTCGATGGTGTCCTCTCACTCAACATAGAGAGCGGCGGGCAGGGCCTTAACACCGTTCCCACCCTAACCCTAAAGTTTATGCTAAAAATAAATTATTTTGATTTGATGATTCAACGATAGATCTGATTCCATTCCGCAGCACCAGTGAACTTCCGAATCACTGCTTGACAGCTTCGGGTAAGTTGTAGCGACTCGGACTCGGGATAGGGCACTTTATCGCCTGTAATTATCATGTTACAGCACTGACGTCGTTGTTCGCGCAGTCGTGGCATTATTGGAAGTGTCATCAATAATTAGTGAGGCCGATTGATGGTCTAATCTGCAGTCTCCCACCAGACTGGCATCAGTTAAAAAGGTAAATATAGGAACTCTCTGAGTGAGGAACTGATCTCATCTGAATTCATTTCAGTAAAACGTCAGCCCCGTGTTACCCGTGTTCGAGCGCAGAAAATCCACTGTTTTCCCGTCATACTGTATATAACCGAATCACCCACGACCACTTCCGTTCGTACCTCCTCCCTTTATCACCTCGCGACTCGATCCGTCCTATGCTGAGCAGCAGCAGCCCTCATCTCAACAACTCACGCATCCACAGCAGATCGCCTGCAGCTAAAGACCGCGGTCGCATCTCGCTTCCCCCGCCAACAACAACCTCGCCCCTCAGAATGGACGGCCTTCCCCGCCCGACCTTCCTGCGCCGCCGGCGCATCCTCTTCCCGCTCCTCGCCCTCGCCCTCGTCTCCCTCTTCCTCTTTTCCTCCTCCCACGACTTGCTCGGGCTGCCCCCCGCGCTGCAGGGCCTGCGGCACGTCTCGCCCGCCAACGTCGCCGCGCTTATGCGCCCGCGGGTGGACGAGATCCATGGGCTGCTGTACTATGCCGTCCACTCGAACGAGGCGCTCGCGCACGATGCGCCCGACCCAACGCAGCCGCTCGATTTATCCATCTATGCGGATGGAGACCTCGCACCCACGCCAGATTGGCCTGCGCGTGTGAAGCTTCTTAATGCCGAGACACCCCTGATCATGTTTAGTAAGGTGCGTCCATTTTTTCACTGATTTTTAAGCCGTGTCGTCTGATTGATTGGGCATTCCCTTCCTTGGTAGACATACTGCCCGTGGGTGGCTTCTTCATGTGCCTGAGGGTGTTGTGTTCACATGCCATGCCCCACTCGGAAACTTGTTTCACAGGTATTCAATGAGGGCGAAAGACCTCCTGGCGCGCCACGAGCTCGTCCCGTTGCCTAAAATCATCGAGGTTGACCTGCGCGGTGCGTGGCTGTTCCCCTTTGGACATGCGAGATGAGAGATAGAGAGACGTTCTCGGTTTACAGAAGACGGCGACTTTATCAAAGCGGTGCTGACGCGCCTCACGGGGCGCAGCACCTTCCCCAATGTGATTTTACTTGGCAAGTCGATTGGCGGGTCTGATGACATCGCTGCGATGCACAAGGACGGCCGTCTGCGCCAACTATTCGAACAGGCGGGCCTCAGGGTGCGCAAGGATGAGGACGCATAAGAGGGGGGAAAGACCCCTGTGTGTATTTCTAGATACTACATCTCTCTATCATTGTCTTCCATGATTTATTCGGTACTAATCCAACCTCTGCATACACTGTCAACTGTGCTATGGCGTACTTTCAACCTTACAGCTCTGCCTGCATCGGGTCTCTCCGCCTTGTGCACCTGAGGTTTTGTATCACGCTGCGTACAAGTGTAGTCGACAGCGTTCGGAATGACGGGTCTAAACAAATTCTCGACCACCACAGTCTATAGTACGCGTACTCGGGGATTTTGATCACCGGTGCTATCGGCGCTCCGGCGCGAGGTCACGAGACGTCAGGGTTCTATTTCTATCTACAGTACGTGTATGTTGATGGGACACATACAGTAACATCAGTGAAGCGAGCACCTGTGGCGCGCGCGAGAGTTCGAAAGATTAAAGGGGATGCCTTACAGCCCAAGGCAGGAGGAGAAGCAAGCGGCCGAGTCGAGACAAGGCGAACTCGACCGAGGGTAACGGCAGAAACGGAAACAGGGACAGAGACAGAAAAAGGAAAGAGAAGGCCTCCTGTCGTTCGACCACGAGCGCGAGACGGCACGATAGCCTGAATTAGCGCAGCGAGATTCGAGGAGGAGGAAGCTGGAAGGAAGAGGAGATCACACTGACGCGTTCGAGAACACAAGAGAAGTTCGACAAAGGGCTTCCTTGCCCTTCCGAGAGGGCTTTTACGGTCCTTCAGTCAGTCCATGAACGCGGTTTGGCCGGTACTACGGTCGAGAAATATATGAAGGGAGGGGGAGTACGGCTGGTGGTAGTTTAAGGAACGAAGAGGTCCTGTCAATGAAAGCGGCGATGTAGGAAAATAGTGGCGTCGGGCGCACGGTTACGAATCGAGACTGAATGTAAGAAAGGTCGTCCGAATGTTTCGTGGCGTCGAACGACGTCGGCCGACCAATGTATGAGGGACTAGGATACATCTGGAGAAAGGGAACAGCCTATATGAGTAGTAATGAAAACGGCGGTGTTTGTGTAATTATATAGCATTGACTCCGATCGACTAAGAGCAATGAAGAAAGTGGAAATAGGGGCGTACGGTACTAGTCTTCATTCGAATCTTGAACGAGGGAGATTTCGGAGCGGCGCTCCGAAGCGTCTCATTCCGAGCGCACCGGTAATGCTCACCTTACATCGTATTTCTAGGTGCAACGACGGAGGAATAATAATACAACAGTATACAATGAACTGATAGCAACTTCCCGTAGGCATCACAACTGCCTGTCTCCTGCTATACAACCAACCGCGACTCCCACTGACGGCCGAATAACAGCGACCGCTGCATTTTCGGACCCGTTCTACCCGTCTAGGTAGTAGGTACTCAGAAATACGACCCCGCCCCTGCGTAGGACGGTCTACCTGCGGGGCTCGTCGGGCTTTGTTGGCCATCAGGAGACGTTTCTTTGTCCCCGAGATCGAGGGAGTCCGCATGCTTGCGGATGTATTCCACTGAGCCTGGCCCAAACGCAGGAGTCGGGGGCACAAACGCCTTGAGAGCGACCGCAAGGCGGCCGGCCGGCACGGACGTCTGCAACTCAGCCTGCGACGCCACGGGTTGGAACGATAGCTGGATCACCCAAGGGAAAGCAGAGAGTGTCAGCACAGGGGGGGGGCCTGCCCAGAGCACACACACGCACGTACAGTGTCGTTCATCCGGGTGTAGTACCGCAGGAACTGCGCCGTGTCCTCCGCCTCGGCCGCGATGCGCTCGCGCCGCTCCCGGCGCCCATCGCGGCCCTCCTCCTTCCCTCCTCCGCCCGCTCGCGCACTGCCATCGCGCAGTGCGTCCAGCTCGCGTTTCGCCCATCCAAGGAACCCCACCGCCACCCCGTGCGCATCGTGCGCCCCCGCATCCGCGCCGAGCCACTTGTGCGCGAGCGCGCCGTGCAGCGCGGCGCCGTCGCGCGCGTATAGGAGTAGCGGTTCCGCGACTTCCATGTCGTGCTTGCGCGAGGCTGGGATGCGCAGGAGGGACTCGGCGGAGGAGCAGAGCGCGCTGGCCTCCAGGTGCAGCTTGGCTAGGAGCCCTGGGGACGGGTGTGAGGCGGGGAGCGGCGGGCCCGGCGCGACGGTGCTGTCATATGAGGATTTGGTCATCAGCTTGCGGATTGCGAGAGTCTGTGCGGACGCAAGGGCGAGTCTACCCGAGACGGCCGGGAAGAAAGAAAGCTGTGGGTGAGCTGTGATCGTGGCGGCCTTAAGAAGGGTCGCACTTTGATAATGCCGAGGAAACTTCTTTGCTCAGTTCGGGTGGGCGTGCGCGCCCACTCTGCCTGACTGGAGTCTGCTCTGTGCCCGAGAGGGCGGTCGTGCCAACGTGTTCGAAAAGCCCACTTGCTCTGCAGA
This sequence comes from Lactarius sp. MG50, assembly GCA_003314065.1. Lineage (NCBI taxonomy): Eukaryota > Fungi > Basidiomycota > Agaricomycetes > Russulales > Russulaceae > Lactarius > Lactarius sp. MG50. The sequence goes on along the minus strand of QLOZ01004178.1, from coordinate 3,420 downwards.
GTAGCGTGACGGCAAAGCCGAGCTTCTCGTCCTTCGCTTTGCGCTCTACGTCAGAGATCCCGCGCTCGCGCTCGTAGGTACCTAGAGCCGCGACGTTCAGTCTGGCAAGGTTCGAGAGCGCAAAACCATAAGTCAAGAACGTGAATACGAGCTCTGCGGGGAGACCAGGGAGCTCGAGACGCGGAGAGTTGTTGAAGAGATGCGCTGAGAGTGTGGTGCGCCAACTGAATACTGACAAGGGTCAGGTGGTAGGGATATGATATGACATGGGCGCAAAGTGGAGATACCTGGGTCCCGGGTCTGCACGAGGTCGCGACTGGCTACGCAGCTGTTAATTGCGTACAGATGCGGGAGGTATTCCTCCAGTGTCTATGGGAAAATGAGAAACCCATGACTGTGGTCCGAGGATGAGACAGGCCTTGACAAGTCGCAGGTAGTCTTTGTCGCCGTCCGTGTGTCTGCTCGCTTTGAGCACGGCACGCAAGTTAGCGCGTGCTTGTGTGGCATCGGCAATCTGAGTGGTGTAGACGTCGAGGCCGTCAGCAAAGTGATCCGCGAAGGAGAGTGAGCCTGTTGTAGGCGACTCGAATGTGTAGATACCGCTCATCCAGTCACCTGCAGTGGCCGCGACAGACAGGCCAAGACGAAATCATGACTAATCATGACTCGAGATTGATAAGGGATGTAACTATTTTCGGCAAGATCGGATCAATAACTCTAAATATAGGAGGTCCACGCCGGTAATTAATAAGTGTGGTCCGGCCAGGTCTCCATTTGTGGCTGCCGAAGACCCGAAAATGTCCGATAAAAGGCAGGAAGGAAGATAAGTGGAGCTTGCTTCCTTTCTTCCTTTCATCCCTCATCTTATAGCTCCTTTCACAATCCACTCCCTTCCTTGGGAGTATTTTACTTCGACCTCACAGTCTGCTACATACAACATAACATCTCTCTCACCGTTCTTAGGGTCAATAACGCTCTGCCTTTTTTTCCTGGCGGTCCGCAACCCTTTCTTCTGTGTTGCTAGGGGAGTCGCTGATCACACATCCGTAATCTTCACTCTACAGACCTCCGGTTCGAAATACCAAGCGCCATCTGGACTACTGACTCATGCAGTTAAGAGAATTGCATACACCCCTATCCAATTCAAACCCCATCGTACAAGCAGCCTCTCCCCTCACCGGGTTCAAGTTCTTGACTATAGGACAAAATCCCTCCCTCTTACAGAGGATGAGCGATATTCCCCAAGCTCCACTTCATTCCCCTTCACCAGACCAGAAGCCTTCTCAGGAACAGGCTATCACATCGCGTACTCGTTCCCGTCCTAGTTTGCTTCAGTCTTTCGCAACGGGCCCTCCTTCCGTGGAACGTGACGGGTCTACAAAACCCACATCTGCATCCTCGAATGACACCAAATTTCCTCAGTTTCACGAGCACATCCGTGCATCTATTGTTCCTGATCTCCAATACCCGATTGCTTCACGTGACGTGGAACGGGGATCCGTAAACGCACACGAACAGCCTGCGCCCATGGATCAAGATACCCCCCAGCTCCCCGTTCCCCGAAACGTAACATCCGTACCTCTTCCCGCTGTCCTCGGTGGCGGAACCGGCGTTGCCGATGGACCCCCTGATGATCTAAACGTTTCCTTGCCACCAACATCATCGCAGTACACTCGTAACACCACCTCCTCTGAGCCTGAGCAAGTCCGTCGGCCTGTTGAGCACCTGATCAAGTTGGCCTCCGCTCGTGATGAGCGGTTATCGAAGCTACGTGAGACATTCGAACATCGTTCCGGCGAGCTATCTACTTTCTCTGTGGATGCTTTGCATACAGTGCAAGCTCTGCAGGATCGGATTGAACCGTTGATGCAGTTGGCTGAGGAGACGCGCGTACAGGCAGAGCAATTGCTTCAGGAGGGTAATAAAACGCGCGACCTGTCGGAGCGTCTGATGGCTTCTGCTGAGGCTCTTAGCGCGGACATGCTGAGCGCCAGGAACCACATGGGTCGCGCGACGGAACGTTCTGAACAGATGTCTCGCTTTGTGCTGAAAAGTCTCTTCGATTGGCTGGCGACTCTGCGTACCCGGGAGCAGGAGAAAATTGAACTCGTTGAGGCGGAAATCGCAGAGCAAGCAGCTGCAGCCCAGCGGATGGAGGAGCTGCAGCGACAGCTAGGGCGTCGGAAGGCCGAAGAACAAGAGAAGAAGGAAGCTGCAAAACGAGAAGAGGAGGAGCGGGAGGCCGCAAGAAAGAGAGCAGAAGAAAGCGAAGCTGCCAGGAGGAGGTCGTACGATGAACAGCGTGCCGCAGTCATGGAGGAAAAACGCCGCGCGAATGAAGCACACGCACAGTCCATTCAAGCCGAGCGTGAGAGAAGAGTCGCCGACGCTTCTGGATCCAGCTCTGGATCTTCTGTTCACGGTTCCAACCCGCCTCTCCATGTTTCCCCACGTGCTGCCTCTGAGCTCATCAATAGCGCTGGCATTTCGACTTCCATCGCCCGTGTCCCAACCCTTCCTTCTCAAGCCTCGTCTCGATTGCCTGTTGCTAGGACTAGTGGGGCGTCGGAGGCTCCCTCTCACCCGCAGCCGTCACTTAATAAACCATCCCCTGCATCCCTCTGCTTCGTCCCTGCTCAGACAGATGCTGGGCGTGCCGTCAATACGGACTCACCTCTGAGCTCAACCACCCTTGCGTCGGAGCTGCACCCGCGGAACATCAGCCAGGCGCCACAGTATCCACGTTTCAGTCAACTCTCTCGCGAAACGGCACAAGAGCAGATGCAACCTCACGTACCAGGGCGGGTGGCATCCAGGCCGGAGTGGCAACAAGTCGAAATCAAGCGGGAGCCCTCCGTAGAGGAGTTGCCTGCTGAGCGCATGCAACCACCGCTTCTGCATTCCTCGCCAGACATAATTGATACTATCGACCGCCAACATCGGCAGCCAGTCATCGTCCATAGAAACCCAACTCAGGATAAGAGCAGGGACCAGCACGCTCAAGCCTCATCTACATCGGGGTCGCGTGCAGATTCATTGCAAGCTGCGCAACCTGAGGATCCCCACCGCCATAGCTATCCATCCACAGCAGTGCCGTCCCAGGAAGGAGGTCAGGCCCACTTTCAAGATTCTCTTCACAATCGCGTTGTCCCGACCACGGACGTGCGAACATACGGTAGACAAGATTCTGTATCGAGCAGACGGTCCCCGTCACCGCGGGATGATCGATATCGACGTTCTCCAAGTCCCCCTTATTACTTGAGGAGACCTCGGTCTCGATCGCGTTCACCTTCTTATCCGCGTAAGCGGGCACGTTCTGGAACGCCACGCCACGATGGAAGGCAGGTTGTGGATCATTGGGAGCCACCTCGGCCACGCGACCGGCAGCGACCCGATTATGATTGGGGCAGGAGCAGAAAT
>QLOZ01004165.1:0-22069 GCA_003314065.1 Lactarius sp. MG50 | reverse complement strand
TGTTACACCACCACGTGAAAGCGGCCGCAGTCGGGAGGCTCTTGGAGAAAGTGTCGAAGCATCACCCTCAGGAGGCACTAGTAGAGTTCTCGGAACTGTTTCGAACGATCGTTATTCCATCTCTCCCGAGGTACCGAAGAAACGCCACCGGCCGCCAGATGACGGCCAAAGCGGCGTGTCTGCTCCCGAGGAGTTAGCGCGGCCCAGGAGGCGAGGAAGGCCTAGTAAGCGACCTCCAGCACCACCATTAATTAGCGAGGCAACGGAACGCCCCCCCTCCCGAGAGCGTGCCGGTCCTCCCGGTGTTCACACGACGTGTCATCTCGTACCTGGACCACCACTGCTGCCACCAAACGATAACGCCAGGGAAACCGGGGTGCAATCCAGTTCTGGGGGATGCAATATTACTTCGCAAGGTTACAGCCACCGTGAACATTCGACCCAGCCACAGTTCACCTTCTCGGGTTCACCTAATGTCCGTTCAACTGAGGGTCCGGGCACGACAATTGACAATCACCACCGCGACCTGCCCCAATCCAAGGTCCAACATGCTGATCCAAAACAAACGAACATCATTCTAGAAGAGCTGGATGCCGAGAGTGGGATGACAGTCCGAATGGATCCATCATCCGATCAAAGAGCCAACACTATAATGGAGACTTCCGTTGGCGAGTCTGCAAGAACGCGTACAGCTTCTGAATCATCGTCGGTGCCGCAGAAGCGGAGAGAGAAGATCGCAGCCCCATACCCAAGAAGCAACGTATCACTCCTTCGACGCGAGAACGAGTTCTTCAGGATTTTAGAGGAGTCCGGCGGAATTGTCCTTCTAGGTTCCAAAGAGTTCCTGGATGCACATCTGGCGCTTTTGGATGCTTTAGCATCGGCTGGAGAACCTACTAGTGGCTTGCCTGGTATCAAGGTTGACAAGCGGACCATCGAGACTACGTTTGAAAGCCTGGAAAAGAGAGGCAAAGTCAAGGTTCTGAAGACCGCTCTCTCTACGGTGACAGGCGCTCAACGTCCCGCCCGTATCATCTATTCCCCTACAGTGGATCAATCCCGGCTGGACACATTCCTTGCTGAACTAGGCAATGGACCGCACAGAACACCCTATTCTGTAAGCAACCCCACCCCAGCAGGCGCTCCTCCTGGAGAACTGAAAGCGAAGAGACCAGCCCAGCCTCTCAGGCTGCTGCAATCGGAGCGTGGAGTTGACAACATAGGACAATGGTCTAAAAATAGTGGTAGGGCAGACCAGCTCTTTGAGTCCGATGACCAAACGGTCCATGATGTTCTCCTGACCGAGAGGACAACCCTTGCACAACTATATGGGTTCATTCCTGGGAAGATGATGAGAGCGCGAGAGCTTCATTTAGCCACTCTGGATGCACTTCAAACATGTGATGACCCTCCAATCCCTGTCTCGCCGGCTAAACGCGTCGTGAAGTTTTCTCAGTATCTTCAAGGTTTACCTATCTGGGTATATTGTTCAGTCGTATCCATCCTCGTTCAGAGCGACGAACTCTCTCAAATATTGTCCACCGAGGAAGGCCGACAAACGCCTGTTAAGGATTTGCCGCAATCCTTGAGGACACTGCTTCAGATTGGGCGTGCGCGGTCCCGGGAGCGCTTACTGGAGCTCTTCGGAATTCTTCACCAACTGAATCTAATTGCCCTTCTACAGCCCTCCGATTCTTCAACCCCCCTCATACGCTGCGAATCGACTGGAGACGGCCCTTCATCTTTCGATCCCTTTACGGGTGATGTGTCGACGAGCTATCGTTCGGCGCCTGACTATTGGCTTTTCCATCACGAAGCGGCATTGTACCTCTGGGCGTTATCCGCCGAATCCCCACCTTTTTGGAAGACAGCTTCTGTGCGCACTCGCCTTGATGCTGTAATTTACTGGAATGAATTACAACCAGTTTGCGAGAGCAAAACGTTTGCCCAAAGTTTGACGCGAGGCACTCCTTCTCAGACCATCACCCCAAATGCTGCCTTTGCGCGCTCCATCACCCGTGATGCCTCTTGGAACAGGGCGTACGATCTATCGTGGCATCAGCGCCAGTATCTGAAACGATTCATTTCCCGCCAGGGAGGCGGTACCCCACTTCAAGATGAAGAAGATACGCCCACCTTGGAAAGAGTCTCATGGATCACCAGTGCACCGTTGTCCATCGTGAAAGACTTTCTCCAGAAGGAGCGTTCCTCTCAGCTGCGAGAGCTCGACAAGGCCAGATTACGCACTCCAGGAAATGAGAAGCCCGAGCATGCCGAAAAGATGACACAGGAAAAGGAGTTGCTTGCAAAGAAAGTCGCAGACTCCAGGGCGCGGAAAGAGCGGGAGTGGCAGGCTATTTTGAATGCCGTCCACCCTGGGCCATTAGAAGGTGTAGCGGCAACTAGAGTGGCGCGGGTCCGCAAGCGATACTTGCAGTCTGGCGTGGCCAACGACAGAAGCAGATGGGAAGGCGAAGTGCGCGACGCTATTCGGCAACTTCAAAGTGCCACAAAAACGATCTTGCCCTCTGCGCAGCGCCCGGCCGTGGTACGACCTTCGCGGGGCCTTACGTCTGTTCCCATCGCTGTCCCGCCTCCGGGAGCTACGGCAGCTCCGACCCGCACTGCAGGACTACCCCCGGTGGTAGTGAATCAACCCGGAAAGACCATCGAACAGCTCATAGCGGAGCAAGGGCCGGCACGCGAGGAAGCGAGGAAGAGAAAACGCAAAAAGAAGAGAGGTGACGATGGTACGGACTTTCGCTTGGCTGAGTGTGAAGGAAAGGATATTCATTCCTGTCCTTTGTTCCTAGCGAATCCAGAAAACGAAAACGTAGACGATGACGGTGACCAGTCGCACCGAAGGAGTCGCTTCTTATGGAATAAGGAGTACGATGAACTAGCTCAAGACGCAAGCGCCATCCTTAGAGTACGCCTGCGGGAAGCGGGTGGGCGTATGGATTGGTTCGCGCTACGCCAAGTTTTTCCGGCAGTTCCAAGAAACTCTGTGCGCCAGCGCATCGCAAGTCTAAGGGAAGTACCAAGTAATGAAGTCTACATGAGGCGCCTTGAGGACCAGTGGTATCGCCTCTGGAAACAATATCGGGGCTCAGAACATCTGCCAGACCCACAGCCCCAGAGTCAAACAGACTTTGATCTCATTAAACACCTACAATTTCTCCGGAACTTTGTGGACAAGAATGCATTGTACGTCCCACGCTACCGCCTGACTGTATAGTGCGAAAACTGACTAAATAACTCGAGGCGGGTCGGTTTCGAAGAAACGTCCACGATTTTCGTGCTCCCAGAAACGGTCTCTCAACTACACTCGTCGTGGGACGTGCTGGTCAAACCGGACAATAGCCTAGTTTGGGAGTTTCTGTGGGAATCAAAGGTCGACGAAAATCGCGAGAAAGGGCTTTTGCAAGCAGCACTCACAACCGACAACGATGATGCGCCAACGATCTGGGGCAGTCCAAGCAGCAGTCAGGAAGTCCAGGTCGCCGAGGCGGCACTGAAGGTTCGTATACCTTTATCCTCACCCTTACGGAGATGCAGGCCGCTAACATGGCAGAAGATGGTGTTCGGGACGCCAAACGAGAGTTACGACCCCTCAAGAGCGGCTGCCCTGCTACACTCCGTGGGAGAGCGACCAGTGTCGAGGGCGAAGGACAATCTTCTTAACCGCGGTGTTCTATCGAAGCTCGTCAGGGACCCCCAGAAATCCAAGCCCGGTAGAACACTCAAAATTTCCGAAATGTAACTTTGTTGCTCCGATCTCAGGTCTCTGCGGCGTCTAACTATTCATTAAGCAACCAAAACGCCCTCGGTGGCTCCATACCGCAAGATGTGTTTCAGGACGCGACAGCGCTGGACACATTGTGCAAGCAACACGAAGCTTGGCGGGAGTGGCCACTGCTAGCATCGGATGGCGATCTGGCTATGCTAACTCAAATAACGTCGGAAGGCCTTGTAAGTCATTTGTTTGAGATTGAGGGATTGGTTGACTGTATCGAAATCAAATCCAAGGTGGACTTCAAACTTGACATTACCAAGGCCAAAGCAGCCCGCATCGAGGTTGACTGGAACAGCAAAAAGGCTGGTGAGTGTAAAATTTACTTCCTGCGTTCTCGTCCAGCGATGGAGAGATGGAGAAATAAACATTGACACGGTTCATTCAGACGACGATCACATCGAAACCACAATTTTCACGCGTTTAAGGAGCATGTCCATATCAGAGGCGGAGGATGCCCCAGCGAGCGAGGCGCGGTCTCCCTCGGCTGAGATAGAAGACAACGAGGAGCATGGTAAAACTACTCAAGGCACGGTTGCTTGTTGCCGGAAGTATTCCGAAGGCCAGGTGAATTGCGATTCGTGTCTGAGTACCGCGCTTAGAGCGTGGGCGGACCAAACTGATACGAAGGAGCAAGAAGTGGCCCGCGGCGTTCTAGACATCCTTGACGCGGCAGGCGCTGCCGGCCTCGACATGAGTACTCTCTTGGTAAGCCCCCCTTTACACATTTGGCGATTGACGAACTCAAAGATGACTTTATCAGGCAAAGACAATGGAACAAGGGAGATTTGACAGCGTCAGCATTCTAGCAGTGATGGAATCACTGATGGACAGCCCTATACCTCTCATTACTTTCGTGGGTCATTCCCAGCCCCGCGTTGTGTGTTCGCGCCAGTCAGATGCTTGGGCGGTGATGGTCAACGACGAGCCTCGAATAAATGTGCTCCCACGTCGATGGCTGGATTTGAGGGGCGTCAAAGTGCGAGAAACGTGGCGCGCTGCGTTGCGCGCAGTAATTGGGACTATTGTATTTAGGCCAGGTATCCCGCAGGTGAGTGACCGGCGTGACCACTGTCGTGGGAGGAAAACTGATGTGATAGGATGTGCAGGCTGAAATACTGTGGAGATTACGATCTGTATATGACGGTACTGAGGTGATTGATGTGTTGCGACAGCTCTGTGGGGAGGGATTTGTGCGGAGAAAGGTGAGGGAAAACGGTGGGATACACGAATCAGGATTGGTTCCGGTGATGGAAAAGGAAGATAAGGAAGTATATTGGTTTTTAGGGGATCGGCGGTGGTATCAAGTGCCAGGTACTGAATGAGTGGAATAAATTCGTTGTCCGGCGTTCCCGTCGCTTAGAAACGAACGCCAACGCTATGAACGAATTTGATCACTCGGTTATCCCGGAATAGTGTCACACTCATGTCCACACCGCACCCACACTGAGTGCATACGTTCCTTCCTTCCTTCCTTCCTTCCGTCGTTTCTCACACCCGGCTGGGCCGTGTTGCTTGCCCTCTATCTTCCCTTCTCACTCCGTTGCAGCTCACGGAGCTGCCTGGTCTTCCTTTTTTTATGCCCTAGTGGCTTGTCTTTCTTTCTTTGAACTCATTCGCTTCGTGTTCTTGGTCCGACACCCCTCGTTTCACCTCCATGTTCTTGCGCTAATGTCAGGCAGTACCAGGAAATACCCTGCGATGCGTCTTAAAAACGTCCTTGCTCTTCTACCCCTCCGCAGCGTGGCGCTTCTCGTGCGTATTCTATCTGTCATCGCTTGGGTGACTGATCCCCGGCGACTTGATGAACACTTTCTGAACCCCTTATTATAGTGGGACAGGGTCACCGCGTCACGAATTGCCACCTTTTATCTCGTCTTTTCCATCCTCAACTGTATACTCCAGGTAGTCTTTCAGGCTCAGGCGCTCTCCATCAACAAACAAGCCGCCGATTTCCTCGCTGGACTTACCTCGGCTGGTAACGGTACCCTCCGGGGTTTCTTCGTCCTTGATTCGCAACTCCATTTCTGTGATCACGTCCCAGGAACTTTAAGCACAAAATCCTGTCAGGTTGTCTGGAATGGAACAATTGCTGGTGGCGATAGACATGTCTCGCAGCAACAGGAAGGGGACGATACCACTTCCTCCCCCTTGGTCCCTGCTGTGTCACCCACCGTATCCATCGTTCCCGTTACTTCCCCTGTGCGCCCAACGGATACGAACAGACCCGTATTTTCCTCATCTGCCCGGACGACGACGTCCTCATCCTTGCCCACCACCCCCGTGCGTAGCCCCGCTACGGACACGACGACTTTCCCCTCGTCTATCGCACCTTCGCAAAACCGTCCTATCGAGAAACTCCACCATGATCATGATTCGTACAGGGATAAGAGGTTCTTCTTACCTAAGCCCCAAATTGACATAGACAAGAACCATGTCGTTCAATCAAACGGTACCGTCGTTTTACCATACAACGGGAAGAACGTCACGTTGGAACACAAATGTCTTGTCGCTCTCAATTGGCCTTTGCAGACGTAAGCCTATCTTCTCTTGTTGATGACAAGGTATACACTTTATTACTTCTCAGGCTGAAAATCACAACACGCGAGGACGTTGCTTTCATTGCCTTCCAGTTCTGGGTGCTGGGAATGTCCGTAGTTGCTCTGCTTAATGAGTCAATTCCGCACATGTATGTCTACGTTCCAGTCCCAAGTCCCCGTATCTCATACACGTGGTTTAGCATCGCCGCCCTCCTCACTCACTTATCCGCAACGGCGTGGGGCGGCTTCCAGATCCACAACACGAGTCTATTTCACAGTAACTTCAAAAGGCTCGCAACGAATGGTGCCTGTGGAATCAATCTTCTACCGAAATACTGGGGGTCGCGTGCTGCCGCTGAAATCCCGAGTTTAGCCTTCAATGTGGCAGCCCTCCTCCTATCTTGCTTCTTGTCTTTCAGACTCGTCAAGGTGACGACTGATTAGATGAACCTTGAGTAGTGCAGCTAATGTTGAATTGTTTGGTAGTTGTTTGGGTGGCAAACCTTCAAGCGTGTCGGCGCCTCCAGAACGATCAACAGGATTTACAAGCTCATACTAATGCTATCCACTATCATTCAGCTTTCATTGTTTTTCGTCATTTCTGCAGTAGCCCTCTGGTATGACCAACTCTATAACGGTGCCGTTGGCCGTCTAGCCACGCAGTCAGACGTCTACCGGGCATCTTTGACCGTCGTTCTTATCGTAGGTTATCGGTTTCTCTTACCTGACTCTTGTTGATTTACCCTTCATAGTTGCTCCTTCCTTGGCTTTTAACGGCATGTCTATATCCACATACATTTTCGCTGAGCGGTATTAACATCATTTCCAGGGCTGGTTTTCTGCGAGGAGGGAATTAAAGTTACCAATGGTGGTATTCCTCGTCTTGTCCGCTCTATATCTCGTTGGTTTGGGTCTCATGTTCGGCTCGGAATCATTCCGTTGGACTTTCGTTCTGTGGGGTTTCTTTGGTTGTATGGCGACTGTTTCGGGGCTTCTTGTCCTAATTGGGCTAGTTGTTGGCATTATGTGCCGCCTCAACTTCGACAAGGGCTTGTCTCACTATCGTAAGTGGATTGCCATGCCTTCGTGGTATTTTTGCATTTACCCACACCTTCCAGTGAATGCCGAGGAGCCGCTTGCGGGCGATGATTTCGTTCAAGCTGTGCCGAACGAAGGACCCATCTTCGACGAGAAAGTTGATTTTCCTTCCACACTGCGCCCTATTCCGACGTTTTCGGCCACGCTCGGGCCAAACATGGAGGCGTCCTCGTTTAGTCAGATGCGATTCCATACGGGACCCCGATCCTTTGATCAGTCTGTAGCTCCATTCGATCAGCGAGTCGACATCGAGTCGGCCTCTCATTTGTCTGTGGCACGGTCAATGTCGCAGAAGACGGACTCTTCGAGGTCAATAACTCCACTAACCCGCGAAGGCAGCCAGCACAGCACGTCAAGCTTTGCTAGCTCCACAGTGACTACAAGTGAACCCCCCATCGGACAGCGATCTCGATGGGTTATTGAGTAACCCATGCGTTGTTATTTCGACTTACATGTAGAGTAGGTAATCACTTGCGTGTATGAACAATTTTAATCCTGCTACGTAATCTTTATTAAAAAAAAAAAAACGGAAACCGGAATGGTTGTGGCTTTGATTGAGAATCCAGGAATGCTACTCTTACACGCGGCTATGCATAAAAATATGATGTCTGTGGAAGTATCGTTCAGGGATCGTGGATCGTGTATGCCGATTACGTGTTTTGGTCGTGGTCGTGGGATTGGGCCACAGGGAAGGAGCTCTCGTCGAGCGATAGCGAGCTCTCCGCAGGCGATGGATTCAGTGAAACGCTTTTAATGGCCTCGGTCTCCTTCTCTTGAATCAAGGCGGCCTGTCGCGCAACGGTTGCGGACTCATAAGCGTCTTCTGGCGGCATCTCCGCCGGAGGATTCTTGGCCATCTCCGTCTCGTCGTAGGTCTGCAATGCCTTTCGGAAATCCAGCATCCACGAATGGTCCATGAGTTCGAATGCGCTCGGCCTTCGCGCCGGGTCTACGGTGAGGCACGCCTTGATAAAGTTGGTACCGAGTTCGCTGAGTTGATCCGGCTCGGGAAGTGGCGGATGCTGGGTGGCGACGCCGATGTGGTACATGATGGTCCTGTTATTCCTGTCAGCTCGTCCTCGGGCGGGAGACCACTACGTCGCGCGCGTACCATTCGTTGTCCAGGTGGCTCCACGGTTTCTTGCCGGTCGCGAACTCAAGCACGACGCATCCCATGGACCAGATGTCCATCGCACCATGTCGACCGCGGGTATCGTTTTTGATGACCTCCGGTGACATGTACATTGGAGTGCCCGTCAGGCTACTGCTCAGGCCTATGCCGAGCCCGCCGCCGAAGGCGCCTTCTGCTGGACGACGAGATCGCATCATTGTACGGTGGTTCTTTGCAAGTATTTTGGCTGCGCCAAAGTCCACGAACTTTATTACACCTAAATGATCGAGTAGAATGTCTGTTAAAGTGGTTGGGTTTAGCCGACATAGGTGACGTTGACGGGATCTCTACTTACTGTCTGGCTTGATATCGCGATGGACAATGCCCTTGGAGTGGAGATACGCAAGACCTTCCAGCATTTGCATGGTGTAGACTTGTATGATGTGCTCGTCTTCAATGCGTCCAAGCTCCAGAAGAGCCGCCAAACTTCCGCCCTGACAAAACTCCTCGAAAATGTAGACTTTGTCCCGGTGTACTTCGATCCCGTAGTACTCGACGATGTTAGGGTGGCGCAGCATCTCCATAACGCGAAGCTCGTCACGGATCTGTTGGTAAAGGCTCGGCGAGCCTGCGAGCTCCTGAAACTTGATCTCCTTCACCGCCATCAAGGAACCGGAATCCAGGTTGACGGCGGTGTATACGGAACCGAATGCGCCTGCGCCAATGAATCTCCCCTGCTGCCAGCGAATCGAGATGTTGGAGCTGAAGGAAGCGAGGAAAACGGCAGATTGATCCTCCAGCTTTTCATCGTCCAATACACGGCCGGCCATACGCTGCTCTGAGGTCAGGGTGGCCCTGGCACTCTCCAGCTTCTCCACAGCGTGTGACGTCCTCTCCCAGAATTTGCTGATCGACGGATCCAAGTAACCGGCAGCGACCAACCGTTCGTTGTGACCGAAAGAAGAGAACATCTCCTCGGCGTCCAGAAAAGCCTCCTGACGTCGCTCGCCCTGTTTTTCCTTTTCTTTGCTCGCTTCCAAAGTGGAGCGCGCCCCAAGGATATCGAAGTGGCCGATGAGAAGTGTCATGCAGCTTGCCACTTTCTGTCGGAGCATCTCGAATTGATCTTCAGGGAGTTGAAGTATGTTGTCGCGTGTGCGGCGAAGTGTAAACTCCAGTGCGTTGACGGCCCACTTGAAAGTCTTCCGTTCATTTGGATCGCAGTCGTCGCAAATGAAGGAGACCCATGAGATCGCGAGTCTGACGAGGGAGCGATTGAACTTGAGAAGTGTAGGCCTGTCCATGGACTTCTGGACATGTTGACCGTGTTCAGAGGCAAACAAATACCAGCTTTCCAGAAGGTCCTGGCGCTTGCTGGTTTCTCGGAGGGAGTCGCGGACATGATGAACAGATTCGACAATGGACTTCGCAAGTCGATTTGTGGCTCGATTAATCTTTCCCATCTCTTTGTTGACGGCCGGTAGGTGGGCTTGTTGTTCTATAACGCAAATCGGAGGCTTGATATCAATTTCACTGTCCGCGTCGACCGGGAGAAAAATCTCGGCGAACTCTTGTTTGGCCAACGCTAACCTTTGTTGACCACCATCGGCAATAAGACGTACCCGATCATCCTTCAGAGCCAAGTCGATCTTTGGAATCTCCAGCATGAGGACAAGCCCGTTCCAGAGAAATCGGCTGCGAGGGGATAAAATAAGAAGATAGCCAGCTTCGTCCGGGAATTCTGTATGAAGATCGTAGATGTCGACAATCTTACGGCCATCATCTTCAAGCTGTTCAGTTACATGAAAAGCTTCCAGAAGCATTCGACGAATGTAATCTGGATGGTCCCGCAAAGAACTCGAAGCAAAGATGTATGTCCCTTCTTCCTCATATGTTTGCGTAAACACGAGGAAGTGATCAGTTTCGACGAGCTGGGCGATAAAAAGATCGATAGAGGCGTCCTCCAGAGTGTATTCTGCAGAGTTGTTAAATCTCTGATAGACGAGCCTCGGTGGATATCAGCTATAGAATACACAACAGGATACAAGGCACCCTCACCGAACAAATCGCTGCAGCTTGCGATATCTTTGGCGGACACTTTCCAAAACTTTGTTGTACCAACTGACTGTTTGTTCACCGCTCACGACTTGCTCCGATGCGGTATGCGCGGATCCATTGATGTCAGTACCAGTTTTGTGCCGCTGACTGGACGTCGGCCTTTGCGAAGCCGGTAGATGAAGTTGAGCGTCAAAGAAGTTGGTAACACGGACCATCAACTTATTGGTGAGCGCGCTGACTCAACAGTGAGTCATGGAGAGCTCACAATACGTTCTCACATACCATAATTGCTCCGCTACCATTGATGCCCCGCCCGGAACAGTCAAAGCGACATCATTGAAAGTCGGCCACTGACTCTCTATTAGGTCTGTTTCTTTGAAGTAGATATCCTTTGCCCCGCTTTTCAATTTCCAGTGTATCAGTTTGAAGAAGAAGCTCAACGCATCCAATACGACAGCATCATAGTTGTCGCTGATGCAAGGAGGTAAATTCCAATTTCCTCCTGGGTCAGGAGAAAGGAAGGCCTCGTATTGTCGCTTCAGCGTACATGCTATCCCGATGTTTAGTTTGAGGTCATCCGTCATCTGGTCAATAATTATGACGGCCGGCTCCTTCAGCTTCAGCGCATAGTCCAGCCGGACCCGTAAACTTGCCAAAGCAAGCTGCGTTGGGAAGGATATCAAGGGAACGAGCTCTCGCTCGAAGGATGGGAGATTCATCTTCTTCAGAAGAGGAGCCAAGTTGACTTGAGCGTCTCGAGATGCGCCAATGAGAGTGTGCACTGTTGTCATAAAGCCTTTCGCAAAAGTCATTTGGATCGATTCTTCTTTCATGGCTCTCTCTAGGAACGTGGTACCGTCCGCGACAGGTCCACTATCGCCAAGGGTGTAGCGAGTCCCCAAAGGGCTGTCGGTGTTGGTAACAGGCGCAGTAACGTCCAAAGTTTCACTTCCTGTCCACTTCCGCAAGACACTGATCTGGCGGCGAAGAGAGGTGAATATAGTAGACCACGTAATAAGAGCATCTCTGTGGGCTTGGAACTCCGGTTCGGCCATAACAGGTTTGTCAAGGTGTAGGGCTTTGTGTGTTGGATAGAGTGTGTGCACGATATCCAAGTGCCGCAGCACCTCGCTAACCTGCTCTAAAGCGATGGCCCCAGGGTCATCCCCGCTTTCGAGGTCCCTAGCATGAAAAGTCACGACTTCATTGATGACGGAATCAACTCTGAGTCTCAAATCCTCAAGTCTTTTCCTCTCTTCCTCCTCCGTGGTCCCCATGATTTTGGCTCTGATGCCAAGCCAGAGGTTATGGTTGTACCTGTCCTGTTCCTCGCCAGATGTAGCGAGCGCGTCAGCTATGCGTGTCTTCTCGGACTTAAGGACATCACCGTCCAGAACCGACGCAAGCATGGTCTGCCACTCGAGTCGTTCTCTATCCTCCGGCGTCTCTGGCTCAATCGACTCCGACTCTAACAATGAAAAGAATTTGTCGCGAGTATCACCGGAGCTATCCATCAATGCGCGCCCAAAGTCTTCCTCGTCACTATCTCCATTGTCGATAGGCTGGTTTGGGCCTCTTTGGAAATATTGACTATCAGGGTCATTTCTATGATCGTCGGAGCCGGAGCCAGAGCCATATCGCATGAGGAATTGAGAAAAGATATCGTGATACCTCGCATAGTACTGAGGTACCTGCGTGGACGAAGAGGATGATGATGATGAGGGGCCACTGAAAGAGCCCGCGGGGGAGTAAGTCTTGAGACGGGACTTGAGCCGGACAGTTCCTGGAAGTGTGGAACTATTGGGTGGAGCTGAAGCAGAAAAGGAAATGGGTCTCGATGGCTGGTGAATGTTCCAGGCATCCTCATCTTCTTGAGGGGTATCTACTTCTTCATGAGGATACAGGGTGGGTATGTGCCGTGGCATTTCTCTTGGGCTTCCGAGGAGACGTGCCATTGATTATCATAATCAGTCACCCTTAAGCTGCTAAACCGGGCCGGACAAATCGACCATCTACCAACATGGGCGTCGTAGAGAAAGTGCGCCAAAACTCTTGTTAAGTAATTCAGACTTACTTATGCTACGTAGATCAAGGAGATCGAGGGTGAGTAGTATTCTCACAGCCCCCGACATTCTTCGCGCGCTCAGTGATGATTGCTTTCTAGAGGAGATGGCCAGGAGTACGCAGCTAGAAACCGGTTTTCTCGTCGCATATATGACTAACATCCCCCAACAGCGCAGAAGAATAAGGTGGATTTGATGTCGGACTCTCGTTAAACGACTCAAATTCCGTGTAGGCGACCGAATACCATCTAGGTCTGCTAAAAGCAAAGCTCGCGCGTTATCGCGCTCAGCTTTTAGAACCCCCAACGAAATCCGGTGGCCCTGGCGTTGGTTTCGATGTACAAAAGTCGGGCGATGCTCGAGTAGCCCTGATTGGTTTCCCATCTGTTGGGAAGGTATGTTATAGTCCCCGGCTTCTATCATATCCACAACGGTCTGACACCCATCAGTCAACTCTTCTCAGCAGAGTGACCCATACCGCCTCTGAAACTGCCGCTTATGAATTCACAACTCTTACTGTACGTCTCCTACGATGGCTTCGCCTATGTCAAAACAAGCGCTGACAGAGGACATTCATTAGGCCATCCCAGGCGTTATTGAATACAAGGGAGCGAGAATACAACTTCTTGACCTACCAGGTATTGTGGAAGGTGCCAGCCAAGGCCGTGGCCGTGGCCGGCAGGTCGTTTCAACCGCAAAGACCGCGGATTTGATCCTGATGATGCTGGACGCCACCAAGTCGGAGGAACAGCGAAGGCTGTTGGAAATTGAACTGGATGCCGTTGGGATCCGCCTGAATAAGCAGAAGCCAGATGTTGTATTCAAACGAAAAACAACTGGCGGGGTGAGCGTTTCTTGGTCATGCAGTTTTCTACTTCCTTTAATACAATTCCTCTAGATCACGGTACGTCCTATCGTCGTACACCTTCACCTGTATTCTAATTGGTCGCTCAGTTGACTGCTACTGTGAAACTAACCAAGACGGACGAAAAAACAATTCGGACAATCTTGGCGAGCTGTACATGATCTCTCTTCGCACTCCGCGGCACTTAAGACCATCTCCAGATAAGTTGCACAATTGCGACGTAATGATCCGAGAAGATGTCCGTCGTTTCTAATATCACTTGACCATTAAACTGACTATACACTAGATTACCACCGACGAGTTTATTGACGTTCTTATAGGTTCACGCTCTCCTTATTCATAATCATCTGTCTGATCAATTCGCTAGGAACGCGAAAGTACATACCATGTCTTTGTATGTCCAGCGTTTGGAGCTCCTGGAAGCTCATGTATATGATCCTCAGATGTCTACAACAAAATTGACGCTATCAGTCTCGAGACAATGGACCGTTTGGCCCATGAAGATCATACAGTAGTCATCGGCTGCGAGATGGACCTCAAGTAAGCCACAGTAAATGCTCAGTGCTGCAATGTCAAATTCTTGATTGCACGCAGTTTAGACTATCTTATTGATCGCATATGGGATAACCTGGGCCTTGTGAAAGTGTACACGAAAAAGCGGGGTGCCCACCCCGACCTCGCTGACCCGATTTGCATGCGCAAAGGGTCTACTATTGAGGTCCTCGTCGAAGCGCCCGCTTTCCACACGTGCTCACATATCATTTAGGACGTTTGCAACGGGATCCATCGGTCGTTGGCAACAAACTTTCGTTATGCACTAGTATGGTTAGTAGTGATTGCCTACATGCTCGACGGGGCTAAGCATACCACTTCTAGGGTGAGGACTTCTCCGACACCGTGGTCGTTCCGTATAATAAGTATTCATTCAGGGAAAATCGTCCAAATTCGCGCCTCATGCGCAAAAGGTTGGACTCGGCCACCTCGTGCAAGACGAAGACGTGGTATCGAGTACGTGTTTTAATGATTAGCGTCGTGAATCTCCTGTCATCCCCCTCTTTCCTGCAGTATTCACAAAGTAGAATACATGCTATACGAATGCGGTACGGTGGCGGCAGTGATAGCGCAGGTCGCCGTCTACTATAGGAATCACCCTCCTAACTAGGAACAGACTAGTGTAAGCGCGGATGTTCCTGTAAGAAGTAGACGTTTCAATAAAACGAGGGTTTGGAGCCATTATGAAATTTCAGCCACAGATGCCAGCATAAATATTGCGGCACCTCCAACCCTCAACCGGTCGGCAATCTTGCTCCGAGTCTGAGTGAGTACCAGTGATCGATTAGGCCAGCGCTTAGCTTTACCGACCATGGTACAGCAATTCCTCGATTTATTTATGGGGGCTTTTTATACCCTTGAAGCCCAAGAGACCTCTTTCTATTAACGCTGATATCCAACCCTCGACCATACGATGTCTGATAATCCT
Source organism: Lactarius sp. MG50 (assembly GCA_003314065.1). Lineage (NCBI taxonomy): Eukaryota > Fungi > Basidiomycota > Agaricomycetes > Russulales > Russulaceae > Lactarius > Lactarius sp. MG50. Next base: position 7,061 of record QLOZ01004165.1, on the reverse strand, counting down.
GTCCTCTCCGAGTTGGTCCGGGCCTCCCCTGGCATCGAATTCATTTTCCTGGGCACTGGAACATCAGGCAGCTTGCCAAATGTGTCCTGCCTCACTGCCCCAGAAAATCATGTCCCCTGCAAGACTTGCCTCTCCACTCTAAAACCCGAAGGTAAGAAGAATATAAGGAGGAATACGTCAGCAGTCATGCGCATCGAAGGAAAGGACGGTAAGAAGAGGTATGTTCTCTAGTTTTGCCACAATATACTGATTCGTGATCCAGCGACGTTCTTCGTTCAGGACCATTGTTATCGATGTCGGCAAGAACTTCCAAGCGGCGGCTGTCGAGTGGTTCCCGAAGTATGGACTACGACGGATTGATGCCGTGCTGATCACTCATGCGCACGCCGATGGTGCGCTTCGCCTCGATGCTGAATGGATCTCTATACTAATCTCTGACTACCAGCTATGAACGGTTTGGATGACCTCCGCGGTGAGTGAGAGCCTGGATTGTGGTGTGTATCGGTTATACTCACGTACCCGCTCTCAGGATGGACTTTGAGGGGTTCCATTCAGCAGTTTATTGATGTCTACGTTTCTCAGGCAACATTTGCTGAGGTAGAACGCGCCTTCCCATACATGGTCGCTAGGGAGCTTGCTTCGGGTGGTGGTGATGTAAGGGGATACTAACAGTCTCGATTCCCCCGTCTTATCGTTCACATCCCAGGTTCCAGAGTTCAAATGGCACATCTTTGAAGACAAGGTGCCAATTGATGTCGCAGACTCCGGAATTTTGATTACGCCATTTGAAGGTGGGGCTACTGGCTATGTTACTACGTTTCAGGTTTTGATGGTGCCAATGAAGTTCAGCATGGGCGTTTATGGGCAGCGGCTGCACCGCCTGCGTTCGCTCCTACGCCAGCCACGAGCGCACCATCGACGCCTACGCCGCCTTCTACGCCGAAAGTTAACCCCGCTCCTTCTCTGGTTCCGACGGCGGCGCCGTTCATGTCGCCGCGTCGACCACTTGCAAGCGCAAACCATGGCGAGGGTGTTCCAGCCCTTCATCCATACTTTTGTCATGCATTCAAGATTCAAGACTCCGTGGTTTACCTCTCTGACGTGTCGTGGATCTCCGAAGAGTCGTGGGCTGTGTTGAACGAACCTTCTAATAACAATCCTTCGCATCAGTACGCTGTCGCCATCGTAGATTGCCTGCGACCCAAGCCGCATATCTCGCATTATGGGATTAGGGAAGCGGTTAACGTCGCAAGGAGGATAAATGCGCAACGCACGTATTTGACGGGCTTCGGACACGAGGTGTCACACGAGGAATATGTCACCGTAGGGGAATACGTTGGTGGAAAGGTTATCGACAAACCAACGGTGAAGGAGAAGTATTCCATCGACTTTTTGGACGAAGGAAAGAATATCTGGTTGCGTCCTTCGCACGACGGATTGCGATTTGAAGTGTCTGGTGAAGAAGTGAAGGATAATAGTTACGAATAGTCAGTACACATACTCAGGCTGTTACTGTTACCCTATAGACATAAAGTGGATCTAATCTTATCTCCAAGCGTGGGACCACTTCGCCCAAAACGACTATCACCACCTCATACACATTCTCACCCCCACCCGTCGTTCGCACTTGCTGGGATCGTTGTTTTCAATGAAGTTCTTTTCACAATCCTTCTTGTACGAGTGCGTATGGTCTCCCCCTACTTGTACTTAATGTCTGATGCCTTCCAGCGATCCCTGGCCTATCGTGTCTCTCGCGTTCTTCTTGCGATATCCCAACCCCTATGCCTCACACGTCCTCTCGTGTGATGTGATCTCGCGTGATTTCACCCCCTCAGGCTCTCTCTTGACGACGCGCCTCATTCTCAAGACAGCAACTTTGCCAAGATGGGCGCCAAGGGGGATCATTTCTCGTTCAGAAAGTTGGATCATCGAGGAGAGCGAGGTGGATCCACAGGGGAAGGTGGTGCGCTGTCTTACACGGAATCTTGAGCATGTCAAGGCCATGCAGGTGCATGAGACTCAGACCTTCAGCCAAGTGGGAGAGGGGTGGGTAGATGGGTTCAGTTCCCCCTACGCCAACTCAATGCATCTTTTCAAGGAAAACCTTGCAGACTACGGAAGCCCGCATCGTCTCAGGGTTTGGTTGGGGGCTCACGAGACAAATTGAGAGCTATGGTCTCGCTCGCTTCAGGAAGAACGTCCAGCGGGTGTGCCTTTTCGTCAATTTAGCGTTCGCTTCTGAGTGTCTCCTTCTAGTCGCGTGAAGGTGTCACTCTCATTCTCGACGCCATTCGTCAAGCCCGTCGCCAGTCCATGACAGTAGGTTACTCGTACCCCAGCCCGACTGGCGCCGGTCGTTTCGCGACAGCCCGTCGCCCCTTGAACCATTCTGGATTTGAGCCCCAGCAATTCCCTGAAACGGTCGATCCCTCTTCCCATCGGGGCTAAACTTACAGGGTTCATGGTGGTCGGGTCGCATATCTCAAAATTATTATTGGCCCATAGTGGCCCGCTTCCTTCATACCCACGGCACATATCCTTTGCACACCATTAATTAGCTTGTCTTGTTACTTGTATTAGTATGCTCTGTTGCACGTATTGAGTTGGACGGGACTTCTCGCGAGAAGCCGTTCCCACACGGGGTGAATCCCCCATATTGACTTTCCCGTTCATTTGAATATTCGAACGTGGCGGTTCGCGCTTACCGCTCTTTCCGTGTCCTTGGCTGGATCTGACTGAACATAAGAGATCGTTTGCTCTACGCTGCCAGCAGCTCTGAGGTGACGGTTAGCCGCTCGCATTGACCTGAGACACCACTATCATATCTATCATATCTGTTCATGTATTTCCCCACTTCCGTCGCCCGTCAATTCTGCACAGTCCCTTTATTGCCTAATGCCCCTCCGGAACCCGTGCTCGGAATAACCCCAAGCCCTTACAGGTCGTTATTCTGCACGTTAACAAGGGATGGTATCGCGATCTGGCGCGTCAGGGCATGTATAACTTTCTCCCTGTTGGACTTCGTGAGCTCATCCATGTCCGACGGTCATTACTTAGCCGTCGGCCATGCTCGCATATCTTTCGAGAACATCGACGAGCGTTAAAGAACACGGAGAAAACCAGTCTGCTCACTGGTCGGCTGATGGAATGCGAATTGTCATTCGGGTGTGTGGTCTCGCATACCATGTCTCGCGAGCGGTAGTTGAAGGGTCCCTCTTCAGACCACAAAATCATATCTGGTCCTTGCCTCCCTGCATCAAAAGCCGGACGAAACGCCTTACGGGACTCCCTGGTCGGGGTCTAGTACATTGCGCACATTTCTTTCTGGAGCGGGTGAAGCTCTGCCGTTACAGGCGCTTGTACTCCGTTTTGAAGGTGTTATCCAAGTCGAAGGGAACCTCCTTAGGTAGGGCTTCTCTACTTACCCCTCCGCGAACTCGTTCACAACGAACTAGCGTATCGCCACGAAAGTATTACATACTCTTCTCCACGAGGAACCCGTCATCTGTTCAACGCATACCCTGGCCTATGACCCATTCGTCAGAATCGCATGGTGGTGATGAAGGTCGGGATGACGACTACGAGAGTTGGTCACTTTGCGAGCAAAACTTCCAGTGGCTTATCGACGCGAACGGTCAGTGGTGTACTGATGACGGACAGGTCACCTTCATATCTGATGTAAATTTAGTCTCGATTTCTAACATCTCATCGTTCCGTGGCACGGAAGTTGAGTCCTGGATCACGTCAGACGGTCGCGCGTATCTTGTGCAATTGATAGAGAGTGACGTGTCCGACACTGCGAGCCCACACTCTGAAGGGACTCAGACAGACGAAGGCGTACGTTTCTTACGCAGGCACCGGACCCTGTGATGAAGCTGATGCATAATTTTTCCATCAGACCTTCGCAAGTGGAAGCTGGCATCCAAGAACGTCCAACGACAGTACCAATCTTCGATCCATCTTACGGTGGCAAGGCACATGCATACATGACGTGGAAGTGCCCAAATGGGTGCAGAAGCGGAAGCAAGTTCATCCCGACGAAGAACCGCGCACAGATGATTACGAGCAGCCTCGACGAGCCGTCAAAGTTGTCGTCAACATGAAGTTTTCTCTCATTGCGGTTGGCACTCATTGGTATGTCAGGCTCTTAACCACAATCCCTGTTCGGGTGCGGATGTCATGACACCTATTCACCTAGCGGTAATGTCGAATACACAACCTTCCTTTCGCAGCCTGGTGTTGCGTCGAAGCCCCAAGTATTGGAAACCCCACAATCTTACCATATCAAAGATAGAGGGCCGGTATGTGCCATGGAATGGAGTTCCGATGGATACGTCCTTGCGGTTGGCTGGGAAAAGGGTTGGGCCATCTGGAGCGTGGCCGGCCGATGCCTGGCATGGAGCTTTGGATCGGAGAATCGGACCGACGAAAGCAAGTACGACAAAAGGTCATCTCGAGCCTCAGAAGTGGTATTGAATTCAGATTGCCAGAATCAAAGATATGTTTATGGACGGCATCCGGGACCTTGTGGGCCACTCATCTTAGTGTTGAAGTCTAGTTTCTCAAATTCTCAACAGTTTTGGGCCCCCGGTAACTTCGAGCTCTTCGTCCTTTCCAACACCGACGGACGTAGTGAGTGAAGAAAATACGTAGCTCAGGCTAATGCTGAACCTGGTGTTTTGCGTTAGTATCTGACGGGCAACTGTTCGCAATCCCCTTTGCCAAGAGCGCTGCCACAGGACAACATATTCCTGTGAGTTTCTCAGCCCCTCCATGCGTCGTTCTGAGGTATCTGAGCAAGGTTTACAGGACAATGCCGAGTATGCCTTTCTGCAGATGGACGATCGCGTCCTGGTTTACAGGGGTGCTGATCAACCCGATATGAGCGTCATTAACCCAGAGTCTGATGTTTGGCAGCATATAAAGGCTAGTCCGTAGTTATGCACGGTAGTGACGTCGCTCAAGTTCATTTTTCTAGATTCCACAAAAATATCTGGCAACGAACTGGCCAATACGCTACTCTGCGATTAGCGCGGACGGAAGACTGATTGCAATTGCTGGTCGGCGGGGAATCACGCATTACAGTTCAACGTCTGGACGGTGGAAGTCATTTGCGGACGAGTTGCAGGAGAAAGCGTTTACCGTCAGGGGTGGCCTTCTATGGTTCCACCATGTCTTGGTTGCCGCTGTGGAAGTCGGCCGATCATGGCAAGTAAGTATCGAAAGTGGCACTTCGCTGAGGCTATCCTCACATTCTCTTCAGTTACGATTATACTCTCGAGATCTGGAGCTCAGTAACCAAAACGTCCTCTATCGCGAGTCGTTGACCTCGCCGGCGGTTATTCTCTCCCTCGTGGACAACTCTCTATTGGTTTATACCACAGACAATACTCTGCTGCACTACTTGATCGTGCCGACTGCGGACACGATCAAGTTGCATCTAGCCGGGAGTATTTCCTTCGAAGGTGTCATTGCCAACCCCAATGCTGTCCGAGTCCTGAGCTGGATGATTCCTACTGCCCAAAAACGTCAGTCCTTGCGGATTATTAGCGGGTCTATAATCTGACGACAACTTCTGCACGTTGCAGAACTCGGCGATCCCGTGGGTGATCTCGCCGTGGCCACTGTCTTAATGATGGTCGGGGGTGAGTTGGTATTGCTCAAGCCCAGAAAGGTCCGTGTTTTGAAGTCTTGACTTGCTCCTTCGCTGACCGAAATCGACAGTCTGGCGACCAAGAAGTTCGCTACGACATGCAGATCCTCGCCGACCGGATAGAGTTTTGCTGGATTCACTTACGCGGCATCGGGAGCTTGGAAAATTCCTTGTGGGGTTACGATGGGCGTGGCATGAGAGTTTGGCTCAACGCGCTGACGATCGAGGCACCGTCAGAGTCAGCTTCCGAATCGCGAACTGGCCATGTCAGGGAAAGTGTAAACGTTCCGCTGGATTTCTACCCACTATGTAAGTTTAAGTCAAGTGCACCTTCAGCGCTGTAAAAATCTGACCCAACCCAGCCGTCCTGATGGACAAGGGTATAATTATCGGGGCGGAACATGAGAGTAGCATGGGGAGCACTTTACCTTTCGTGACGTTTCGTCATGCAACAAGTGTAAGACAATGGCTCGTTCTGTCCGGTGGCGTCTAATCGAACCGGGGCTATAGTCACATCTATTTTTGCATCACATTCTACGCTTTCATCTGGAAGCCGGCCAGGTGGAAGAGGCTGTTTCCTTTGCGTCGCACTACCAACACCTCGTTTTCTTCGCACACGCTCTCGAGATTCTCCTGCACACAGTCGTAGAGTCCGAAGCATCTAGCGAGGATGTCGTGAAGAATGCCGAAGATAGCATCCTTCCGTCCGTCGTCGAGTTTCTGGATCATTTTGACGTCGCCCTCGACGTGGTGGTGGGTTGTGCACGCAAGACAGAAATGACGCGCTGGCGTCGTCTGTTCGACATCGTGGGGGACCCAAAGACATTGTTTGAAGTACGTCGTAGCCCTCGCGCTCACTCCAGATCGCCCTTGGGGGAAACTAATCGTTTTTTTTTTTTTGGAATAGACGTGCCTGAGCTCGCAGCGGCTGCGAACGGCAGGCTCGTACCTCATCGTCCTCCACAGTCTCGAGCAGCTCGACACGGGTCACGACGATGCTTTCCGGCTCCTGAAAAGTGCGGTGGCGGCCAAAGATTGGCAGCTGTGTCGCGAACTGCTTCGATTTTTGCACTCCATGGACGATAGCGGTGCGGTGTTGAAGGAGGCGCTGGCTCAGCCTTTCATGTCCGAGGCGCAGGTGTGAGAGAGAGATTCGATAGCCACAGGTCCTGTCTTGTAGTACTGTAGTTACGGAGCCAGCAGTTTATGTCAAAGCGTCCGTGACGCGGACGCGACATTGCCGCGAAATTGCTCAGACAGCTAACCGGAAAAACACCGCTTTTGGACCGCTGCCAAACAGTTTGAAGTGACGAATAGCGCCCGTCGGCAGCTTACTGTAAACCTTCCAACCAGCGTCAACTTCACCCCCCCTCCCTCTCTCCTTCCCATGGCCGACCGCTTCGACGAC
>QLOZ01004163.1:0-21167 GCA_003314065.1 Lactarius sp. MG50 | reverse complement strand
GCCATTGCTGCTGCTGTCGCCGCCGCCATTGCTGCTGCTGCAGCTGTCGCCGCCGCCGCTGCCGCCGCTGCAGCTGTCGTCGCCGCCGTTGCTGCTGCTGCAGTTGTTGCCGCCCCTGCTGCTGCTGCTGCTGTCGTCGCCGCTGTCGCCGCCACCATTGCTGCTGCTGCTGCTGCTGCTGTCGTCGCTGCTGTCGCCGCCGCCGCTGCTGCTGCTGCTGTAGCCGTCGCTGCCGCCGCCGCCGCTGTCGCTGCCGCCATCGCTGCTGCTGCTGCTGCTGCTGCCGCCCCCGCCGACGCCGACGCCGCCGTTGCCGTGCTGAGGTGCGAGTCCCACCGCCATCGGTGCTTCTGGTGCTACCGCTGTTGCCACATTGAGGTGTGTGGGGATATCCTGAGCTTGTTCATACCCCCACAACAATACCTGTGAACCAAAAAAAGTCAAATTTTTAAAGGGAATGTGTTACTTACCTTACATGGGTATGTTGGTGAGGAGTGATGGGACGCATGGCTCGCACATGTTGCGTCACCTAGGCCGGCTGAGCTGGCTGAGCCAGGTCGAGCTGGCACTGAGCCAGCTCAGTCCGAGCCGGCTAAAATGCCGGCTTGACCATATCCGGCTTGGCTAGGCTCGTGTCGCAGCCGGCTGCGGCTTCGGCTTTAGCCAGCAATTAGCTGGAGCCGCCGCAACACTAATTAAGGGGGCTGTAACTCCAGCTGCTGAGGCCACACCAGCTGTCATTGCCCAGGCCACATCAATGTCGCAAGAGGCAGAGAGGGCCACGGCCGCGGACGAGGTTTGCCTCAACCCTGTATTCTCAAGGTGGACCCATCTTGACGAGGGAAATACAGCTTGCTCCAGACCAGAGACCGCCCCTAATGCTGCAGAGGGACCGTCCAATCCGTTCCTACCCCACCACGTCGCTCTAATAACCAGGCACGGCATCCCGTCTAGGCCTCTATCCTTGAATATGCATCCAATGTGCTGATCGCCATTCGTCCTATCCATACAAATCCTCCTGGTACGTCATCTCATGTTCCATCGTCCTGTCCGCTACCAGAAGGACCATCGGTGGTCACGCCTGCGCCGGTGGAGGAAGGTGCTCGCTGCGATACTCATGAAGGCAGATCCATGGAAAGAAGCTGCCACTGCCACAACTAAGGAGACCAAGGCCACTGCTGGACGCGCATGCACCCGAGCCGGGACCAGAGTCAAAGTCACTTAGCAGATCACAAGTTGCACCTGCGAACCTGAAGTAGATTTTGCCCTCCCTAATGAGGAATCTCCACCTGCTGCGGATCGGGAGTCTACAAAGTCCCCATTCATGCAGCTGTGCCCCCTCCCGCCGCTGCTCTCGTCCCCAGTCTTCGGTACGCTTGTCGTCACCCCACCGAATTCCTACATCAGAGTAGAGACCACTCTACCTACCATGCGTAGCCAGGTGGGTTGTAGTCTGTCCTCTATTTGGTGGGTCATCACAGATGTCGGCAAGCACGGTGCACTCATACCCAAGTTGTCCACAACTGCTGCGACATTCAAGTTGGAATTCCTATGCCCGACGACTTGCTTACACCCTTGATACGTCACACGTGCTTCAGTCAGACACATTCACTGAATTATCTCCTTACTCGTTATACGTCTATATTTATACAGATACACAGACCCTGATCGAATAGTGGCTGTACTAGGACCAGCCTGTTCGGACTGCACAATATAACAATGTATATAGCTTAATATCCATTCTGTTCACTTCCAGCCCGCAACGCTATCAAAGACGTTCCACCGACACTCCGCATACACCGCTGCCATAATAGGGCATGTGACAAATACAGCGTGTTTCCCTATGGTCTCCGCCATGCACGCACTCATTCAGCGGCGCTCGCGGCCACCTTGATCACTGACGTGCGGTACCACGCTCTGTCCATGGTCGCCACGTCGACCGCATCTTTTTGACGCCCGTGGCCGCTTCTTCGTGCCAGACAACCGGGACTCGTCCCAACCACTCCTTCCACTCCCTGTCCATGCCTGTACCAGTTCGGTTCGGGCGCGCTCGCCCCTTCCTCACCACGCAGGATCGGGGCCCCGCAGCCCTCTCTACGACACACTCACTGCTAAACAGACGTCTGTCGTGTAGCTGCTCTGCTCTCTTCACAGAGTCCGCGACCACGGCTGCACCTGTTTGGACGCGCTCACCTCCGCCTCTCCTTCATGCTGTTCTTTGTTCCAGGAGTCTCTCCGGATTGTTGCCACGCAGCGCACACTCGTTCAACGGCACCTACACCCGCCTCCTCATGCGAGTTGGGTGCCATGCAGCCAAATTTATACCTTGGCTAAGGCTCCGTTTGACCACAATCATAAACTCGGCAGCCGATCCGGGGCGTGTGATAATTGTTATCTGCTCGACCCCCTACCTTAGCTCAACGCGCACCATAGGCGGAGGAGTAAGTGTACCCCCGTCATCACTTGCTGTGCTAGTTCACGTATGCATAGACTGTGAGCCTTGTAGTCGCCACGTGCTCAGGATCCCACTGTGTCCGTGCTCGTTCTGGAAGCCAGAGCACCAATCTCAATGACAACCCGATCAGTGCGTTTCCAAGTCCGTCACACATACTGCTGCTTTTCCTCACGAATGCTTGCAGCCATGTCTGGTACGTTTGGCAAGACCTTCCAACCGGACTACGATTGGGAGTTCATGATGGCACGCATCACATGCATGCATGGAAGTCCACGCGTGATGCTGATTCTATGTTGTTGCTGCTTCAGGTCCCTCAAAAGCACAGCAATGACACCGCATTCTATTGGCCCATGCAATCATTTCCTGTGCACACGTTGCTTTTCGCTTGCCGTACCATAGTTGGCTGAGTACATAACCACAGGGGGAAGGCCTCCGGGGTGCATCTGGTGTCAACTTCTACTGCATCCGATATCGACGGTACGCTATGGTAGTTTATTGCTTACCATGACCACCTATCATGATCACGGTTTTGTGCGCTAGCGATTGAAAAGCTCTGAAACCCAGGGTGGAATTAGGATACCTATCTGCGATACTCAAGAAAGAGTGAGCGACACGTCGACTCATGAGCCCGAGTTCTGACGGATTGTGATGAAGGTTTACTCCACCTAGTGCACAAAAGGCAGCGGTGCACCATCTGCACTTTGATCCCGCGCATCATGGCACAGATGGTGAAACATGCACAATCCATCATCTGAATTCTGGATAGCAACTGAACATCATCACAGGCCCCATCTCTACTTGTTACTCACCCCTTCGATCTGGCTGGGACAATCTTTATCAAGACGTACATCACACCACTTCGTGCCCTAACAACTCGATGAGGTACTGATGTCCTGCGATCAGACTCTTGGAAACTTGGGTCTTCCTCCCGCAAGAGATGCGGTAAGCTCTGGATCTCACTGCACATAGGATCCTGCTCCTTACCCTTTTTACCTCCTCGGACACAAGGTGATGTACATAACCCGCGCATGACTTGCCCTGTCAGTTGCGCAACCAGTACGTGTGGAGTTGATTGCGATTCCAGGATAACGCAGCGTGGATGGCAACTTGCTTGGTCAATCCTGAGACAAACAGACATTCATACTCCGTGGTGCGTTGGACCTTGATCGCGATCTGATGCTGGTCTGTGCGGGCCCACACACGTCACAATACCTTTCAGGAGTACTTAAACCAAGCAGGTGCACGCAGGAACCTCCATGTGGTCGTGTCTTCACCCGTGACGAGGGAAGATGAGAAGAACGCGTCAGATGACGTAATTACGTTGGTGGCATCGAGTTTGTCCATGAGGTAAGACATACAATACACGGGACAGAGAGAAGTCATCCTCAGCGCCGGGTGAGCATGCTTCCCAAGCCTCGCCGTACAACGCGGCACTCAATGTCGACAGTGCGTTAAGACTCAGGTAAAACTCCGCGTCGCGTCTCGCCGATGGTTTGGATAATGACGGCTTATCATGCGTAGATTCTCGAGTTTTCTGGTGTCGGTAACCCAGACATACTTGCCAAGGTCGGCGTCCCCCCAAGGGTTGGCTTGCTGGACCACTGCAATGCTGCTGGCCTCCGTGTCCTCGCCATCGAACACCGTCGGCCCCTTCCACCCACATTATTATTATGAGCCACATACCCACCTATATACTAGTCACAGTAACTACTCAATGCAATACCCACCTACTGGCAACCAACACTGCGTGTTACACTCCCCATGTACCAACCCTCCATGTAATATATAGTGTTGAAACACACTACTGCATCCTCTCTCTAAACCCACTAATCACACATGGTACCAAACACCCCGACGCCCTGATACCACGACAACTGACACCCTCAGACCAATCCAACCCTTACCTGCCATAGTGCCACCAGGGACCAACAGTGAAAGGCCACCCATGTGAATGCACAACAAAGACACTGAGCCTGAATAACCTCCTATTGTCCCCACACCCAAGACCATCACCATTGCCCAGGCACACACTCCATAGGTGAAATAGACCACAGGTGGCTCTGCACCATCAATATGAGACTCACTGATGATAGAATAAGTTTAAATAACTGCCACGAAGATCAAGTGTGACAAGAAAACCATCCAGAAAAAGATACCTGGGGACATGTCCTAAGAAACCAGATGGACTTCCTTGATGGCTGGATCACCAGTCGTGAGGTTTCTAGTGGGAAGGACATCGCCGACGCCTGCCCCTGTTGGACATGTGACCTAAGTCCCACACTATCCGGGCTGATCGGCAATCTCCTGCTACAGTAATGTTTTTCCTCGGTATCTTCCCTTCCCGGCTTCCGGCAGGACCCGCCGTTCTGTATATACAGGAAGAGTCGACATCTGTCATCAACTGTTTTCACCGGTTCGCGGACACGGCTCGCGGGTTGAGCACTCTAAGCACAACGGTCACAACCACTGCCACAACCCCCTACACGAGGGTGACGTCTTTTTCTCTCCTTCCCAGACATGGGGCTCGGAGGTGGAGCCTCACGCCCGAACGCTCTTCTGGCCCCCTGACCATCCCTAGATGGAACGTGCAACATGCGTGACATTGCGTGTTGACGAACCCGCAGACTGATGCGATAGTGTTCCTTCTTCAGCTTGGCACAAGCACTTTGCACAACTTCTGGCTGCCATCTTCTCCGCGACGGCACGCCACAGGCCTGTTGCTATCAACTGCACGTCGATGAGTACACCCTTCAAGCGTTACGAGCTCACCCGCTTCACTGCAAAGTGCGCTGCAGACGGCTTACTGACACTCTTTCGCTGGCAAGGTGCTAAGCATAAATACGATTGATAGAAAGGACAGAAGCTGCGTCCCTCAAAGATCCGAAATAACACCCCAACCACTGCAGCCATCACCAATGCATGTGGAAAATGTGATGATTCCGCGTAGCATTGTACCATAATAACGTACTCCCCTTGCACCATAATCGGACGACAACGTGATTTCTCCTCTCATGTCAATTTGGTGTTGGTACTCAGATTCGTCATTGCAAAACCCTACAATGGACCCTACAATGTCGCGACAACAGGCTCTGGCGGACGGATCACGAGTTGGCGACAACTCTATAATGCTGTGTTACTTACCTGGACGGTTTCCCCAGATACCTATGCCCAGCCCTTGGTCATATCCATCTTTCTCTCTCGATTGAAGATCTTCTTCAACACGCCCAGCAGACTGAACCGCTTCTTGCCCTTCTGTGGAATTGAAAACCGTGATGGGGGCACCGGCGGCTGATAAGGATTCTCTCGGGCCTGCGTAGTGGGGCGCTCAGGGAGCTCGGAAATCATGGTCCTTGTGGATGAGAGGAAGGGTAAGCCGAGTGGAAAACTTATGAACAAGGCGGGGAGGAAATTTACCTGAGGTGTTGTTCGAACGCCGGGGTTACTGTAGCTTCTTTTGTACTAATGTGTGGGCTGATTTGATTGTGAGATATGTATGGCGTGTAGTGAAAGCTGCAAATATAAGCATCGTTTGCGAGAAAGATGATCACCGCTGTTGTTAATATGAGTTGCGCATGCGGGACATGGGACATGCGTGTCCAGCACTGCAACAGCTAGGCTTGTCAGCTGTCAATTGAGCCGCCGATCGGCAACTGATTATTCGGCCGTTGCGGTAACCACGCCTTTGCTTCTGTGCCGCAAAATACGAGATCATAATTCTAGGTATGGGCAATTATAGCGAAATATCTGATTAGAGAAATTGAAATTGAAATTAGCAATGGAACGGGTCAACAAGTGGGCGCTCTTGACAAGCGTGGCGTCGCCTTGCGCCATTCGTCAACTAAAACAGACCGTTTCTGCATGTTACCTGCATCTCAGACACTGTCATATCATACCATACGCAACGCTGTTGTCCTCTCCTGCATCCCGGGTTCAGTCTTTCCTTTTCCGTGCTTCCTGTCCTCTCCCTCCATTCCACCAGCGTGCTCACATGAATCCCACAGCCTCCTTCCTGCGCTTCTCATCCCGTGTCACGGTGTTCTCGTTCGTGGGATGGCTTGATTGTATTTTTTTTTTTGCCTCGATATGCCGCCATTATCTTTTACATGATGGTAATGTACCTTCTTTCCGACAAACTCTTTTCTTTTCCCACGAGGTAGCCCATTTCAGAGCAAGGGAGACGCATGTGGACAAGCGGGGACGGTGTAGACCACGGCTGAACGGCGTGGTGATGCCCCGTTGATTTTTTGAAAAATTGAGGAAGATATGATGATGGGATCAGAGAGTGCACATTTCTTTGTAACGCGCAATCTGTACAACTAAACCTAAATACAAAGACGCGCCCCGGAAGGCGAAAGCCGCTAGGTAGAGATGTATCGAGATCAAACGGCTGTCTGAGAGACAGTTCGGACTTGGGAGCGTGCTGGGCTGGGCTTACTCAGCCCCGAGCCCATGTTGCCTCAAACGCAGAAATTCCCAAATTCCCATATTTATGTTGGAACTGGTGAAAATGGAAGGCGAAAGATGTCGCACTCATTACGTACACCGGTTGGTGGGTCCGGCCAAACGTGAAAAGGGAGGTAAGGGAAATGTGTAGGAGGTGATGGTGTGCAGGGCCTGCTCAGCCCACGCGTGCGTGAAGGAAATGTGTAGGAAATGATTGTGGAGGGCCTGTTCGATCCGCCAGCCACATGTCCGCGAAACAAACGGAGGTGAAAAGATGGGGCAGTAAGTCCGGCCTAAACAAACCCTGGCAAATTCCTGGCAAGTGCAAGTAGCCTGCATTGTAAAGGTAGATCGATCTGTCTTCCACGTCGAAACCGTCAAGGATTATTGTGACGTGTCACACTAGGGGTAGATACCGAATATTATGTGATAGCCCGATAGGCGATAGGAGCAGCTCTCACTTTTTTCTACCTGAGCCGTGGTGTTGTCTCTTATGCAGAGAGGGTGCTAGACGAGCATTCCAAAGAAACCTAGAGTCGGGGAAGGGCCAGCTCCTGAAGCACCGTATGGCACGACGGTGGCGAAATCATGAGGCCGAAGTGATTGTGAATTGCGATCATAGCCGAGACCCAAGCGTTTCCCAGTCATGCTTAGGTTATGAGCATATCTTCCTCGCCAACTCGCACGGCTGGGTGGAATGGCCATGAGGCACCACTACGAACCAGCGATGAGTAAACGGCGTATCCATGGCGAGAGGATTGACGCAAAGTGGAATTCGACCGGATGATTGGTCCAACGTTCTATCTCTTCGCGAGTGACGTCACATCCGCCTGGGCGCCGCGCCAACGCATTCATAACTTGACTAAAATACCCAGACAAAACGGACTTACACCGTGGCAAAGTAGGACGATGGCGCAACCGGCCTGACTTGGTTTTCTTCCCACTCGGAGGCAGCACCGTGACGCGGGCTGGGGGGTTCCAAGGTCGGTCAGAGAGCAGAATCAAGCGCACGTCCTGTCCGCAGCGCGTATTTGTCTTGACCAAAATTCCCCGTCGAGTACACCACAATCCGGATAGAGGAGCGGTATATGAGAGTGTTAAGCTCAGTGGACTGATT
This sequence comes from Lactarius sp. MG50, assembly GCA_003314065.1. Taxonomy (NCBI): domain Eukaryota; kingdom Fungi; phylum Basidiomycota; class Agaricomycetes; order Russulales; family Russulaceae; genus Lactarius; species Lactarius sp. MG50. Next base: position 13,152 of record QLOZ01004163.1, on the reverse strand, counting down.
TTGTAGTTGCGAACGAGGACGAGTGGGTATACAGAGTACCGGACAAGTGGCGGACAAGTGGGGCATATATATCTTTTTTTTGTAAATTTGAAATTGGGTCCCTCCCGAAATGGGCGCAAGAAATCTGCAGATCTCCGAAATTCGCGCTCCGCCGACATACGGATCTAATACCTAAGGCCCTAGGGATTAGATCCTCAACCAGGCCGTAACTCGCCTCGATCCTCTCCCTTCTCGTTTTATTCCCCTTCGCTGCAATTGGACAGAATGGACATTTAGCCGCATTGGCAAGTCGGAACAGGGCCAGCCCTACTCATGGCACCCTCCCGTCTAGGTCTATCTATCGAAGTACATAGTAACATTCGGTAGAGGAGTGTATCTATAATAGAAAACGTCGGCGTAGGTTGGAGACGGACCAGCTTGTTTCGAGTTTCAAGATCGAGACTGCAGTGAAAGAAATCGAGATCCACGCCGAGCATTTCGGGGGTGGCAAGAAGAGGGGGTTTCAGGGCCGGAGGGGAAAACAGGGCGTGCTAGGCTTACTCAGCCCCTGAGCCTCTGAGCCTATGTCCGCTGGAGACGTCGCAGCTTTGCGTACGTCGGTTAGTGGGTCTGGCCAGAGGTAGAAACGGAACTGAGGGAAACGTGTAGGGGGCGATTTTGCAAGGCCTGTTCAGCCCATGAATCGCGTGTCAGAAAAACGGCAAAGACGGTAGGTGCGTGCGCCAGTCACACTGTGGGCATTTCCCAATGTAATCTAATTCAGTCGGCAAAATCCTGAAATCTGATTGGTCAGACTTTTAGAACTGAATTGGATTACATTGGGAAATGCCCACAGTGTCAGTAGGTCCGATCAGATGTAGGTGATTGGTGATCGAGAAATCAAGCCCGACCGCTTGCTCCCTTTTCTCCAATGGGGCATCACCACGCCGTTCAGCCGTGGTCTACACTGCCCCGCTTGTCCACATGCATCTCCCTTGCTCTGAAATAGGCTACGCCCTCGTGTCATCGAAATTATAACGTGTATTAACAACGTGTATACAGCACCCCCAGAGCCACCACTGCGGGAACGGGAATCAAACCACGCCACTGCCTCACCCTCGTATCACCCCGAGTAAGAGGCAGAGCCTGGACACGTGGAAAAGGCTCTGGAGCATCGTGGCGAACCAGCCGCGAAAGGATCTGCCGTTGATGCGCCGTGTGAGGTCCCTGTGCCTGAACAAGCATCCAATCTTCTCGGGAGTTTCAAGACGCTGTAACCTCAGCTCTGGAATTGGACGCGCACGTTCAGATCCATCCAGCCAGCCCCGTGTATGCCGTTCGCATACGTCCCTTCACCCTAATACCCACATTCTCCCTCGTCCCCTCGGCCCCTATCTATCGTTGGGTCGGCATATTGATTATATCTGATCACCCCCTCCCTTTCCTTCTAGTGTATACCCGATGACTGTTTTTGACCCCGCCGACGAGCCAGCGCCGAAACGATCCACTCAATCCGCAGCGTGAGGTCCCTACGCCTGCAGCTGGACCTGCACCTGAACAAGCGTCCCCTCTTGTCGAGGGGTTCAAGGCGGCTGTAATCTCAGCCCTTGAAGCGTCACAGGCGGCCGTTGCCCAGGTTACACCAGCTTGCAAGAGGTGGACAGGCTGCGGACGGGGTCTATTCAAGCTGGACGAATGTTGACAAGTGAAAATTACCTTGCTCAGTGCGCCAAGTTCACATCACCGCTGATGCAGAGGTACGTTTCATTGTTATCCCGCCACAGTGCTTTGATAACCTCACCCCCCCAGCTCGTTCAGATCCCTATCCCCGCAACATCCCCATTTGCAATCCTGTTCTGAGTACCTCATCCGAAGGGAACGGTTACTGACGATCTCGTCACTGCTCCCCAGTCGACAGATGTGCGATAAGTTACTCTATCTGCTGGGCAGGAAGAGGAAAGAGAACAGGAGCAAAGCGTGGGCATTGGCGTTGGCCAGGGACTCGGAGACGAGGATATATGAGTGTTTTGTAAATTATGATCGTGTATTACGTCGTTTCTTCCCCAATTTTTCTTTTCTACCCACACCTACTTGTAGCATATGCATGCACATCATCCGCAAAGGCCGACGTGGTAGAGGCCGTAGAGCGGTGCTGGAGCGGAGAGGTTGATACTGGGCACTGGGCGAGGTCCTCATTATCGCTATCCTGCTTCATGACACCACAAATTGTCCATGCTGTTCTCACGTTTTGCTATCAAGTTCTGGCATGCCCAACATCCGCTACCAGCCACCGCTTTCTGCCTGCCTACTACACTGCCCCGACCACACGTTGCCAATGCAGCATAAAATTTCCGCCCTTGAGAAGAGCCTTGCCCATCTGCTTTTTTTCAATGCGTTCGTTTTGCCTTTGACAAACTGTGAACTGAAATGGGACCGCATCATCTCTTCCTGGCGTCCGACATCGGCGCGCTCCTTTTCTAACGTCCGCTGCGTCCCTACCATCTCCATCCGAGCATCGTCCGTGATGCTGTTGTCACCCGCTTGTTACAGTTATCCCAGAGTTCAATCGTTCCTTTCGGTACGTCTTCCATTCTAGCACGTTCCATTCTCTCCTTGTTTCCTCAGCCCCTCACCTTTCCCACATTGCCGATCACGACCCTACTGCCACTGCTGTGCATCCTTCCATTGAAGAGAAATTACAGTTTCCCTTGTTACCGTCTGGCGCAACGCGTTCGCTTGAACCTCCACGGGATGTTCACGTTCGGGGGATTGACTGGCTGGTATGCCGTCGTAACTTACCTTCGTTATCTTCCTGTACATAATGACGTATCTTTGCATCTTTTTTGGTGCAGTAGCCCCACTCCACCGTCGCTCGGATCTCTTCCTTGGCCCGTCGATGCCATCTATCTCTTCCCTCCGCGGTGCCTTCCTTGTTCTCCCTCACTGCCTCACCTCGCCCTTCTTTTCTATCGCCCCATTTAGTGCGCCCTTCGACCACCTCACACCCTCCCTTCGCATGTAACCTCCCGTATATGCGCAAGTTCTCTTTTACCACGACACCATCTCCTCACTCCGGCGCAGCCTCTTCCCACGTTCAACAACTTCCCTACCTTTTTAACACTCCTGCTGACGATCCTTCTTCTCCACATTCCCCTTCCGCCTTCCAGCTTTCCCAACGGATCGGACAGCGAGCATATGCGTCATTGGGCCTTGCCCTTCCTTTTTTTTCCGTCTCTCTGATATGTATGTCACTCCTTTGTCCTTGACGGGTGCGCCCACGCGCTAATTTCTATCAAGGGATTTCCACTGCCTCCACACTCTCATGGAGCGCCCAACGCCCACGTGGAACGGACTGGGATGATGCCATTCCCTCTGGAGTCTAGTCATGCACGGCTTTGCCTGGCTTACTTCACAAAGCCACGCTACAGTTTCCATTACTATTGACAGCGTCGGTGAGTATACTTTCCAAGTGCCATAAGCATAGCAACCTCTACCCCCAAGTGAGCTACGGACGGTTCGCCGATATTTTCTTCCTGGTGAAGGAAAAGACATGAAGGTATGATCAACAGAAAGGAAGACAACAGCTATCTCAAGAATCGGAAAATAAACAACCCAAACGACAGTATCCACCATCAAAGTCACCGGGACAACGCAGCGCAATTGATTCATACCATGGGGTTGACAACGTCATCGGACCCAGGTCTCCGGTACTTATCAGATGACATGACGATGCAGCATACTGTAGCATCGTAGCATTGTAACGTACTTATCCTCTACGCCGTAAATGACGGTATGGATCTCCACTGAATTTAATGTGTGTACGTGTGTGTACGTGATGTTCGTCATTATAAAATCATGCAACGTCACGACTGGAATAAGAACTACTTGAAATAGGTGTATAGGCTTGGTAGTCGTAGCTGAGGTAAGAGGCCCTTATGCTCCGTGCTGTTACGGCCGCACGAGTCTCCTCCAATATTGTGTGCCAGGACAGAAGAGCTTACTAGAGCCTGAGCTGTTCTTTCAGTACCGCTTCATCTGCGATGGGGTCCTGAATGTTGTAATTTTTTTGAGTTCTCGATGCATTGTGCGCGCCGGTGTGCACGCCAGTGAGTTCGGCGGGAGTAGGAGGTGAAGGTTGGTGCAATGGCGGTACAAGGCGGCAGGGCAATTGTGCGGGAGCTTGGGGCACTCGGGAGGAGATCACACAGGTTTTAAGAGGAGGGAAGTGGGGTTCACAACAGGCCTATAACGCTGTATCGCTTGTTCTTCTATTCCACAAACTAAGGGCTTCCACAGGAGCGCGTAGCCTAGAAAGCGTAGGGTACGGTATCGAAAGTAATCCTATGAGTTCAACAGGCACGAAGAGAACGGACAGAAAGGTAAGAAACGCGAGTCGGAAGTGGGATACGAGGAGAAAGCAGAGACACACAAGAGGGCGCGAGGCCCACACAGGAGGGTAGGATTGCACAGAACAGGTCGAGACGAGGGCTCAGAACCGAGAAATCAGGCGAAGTGCGTATCACAAAAGTAAAGGTTGGGGGTGCGCCCTCAGCAGACCATCATAGGACGCCGCAGCAACCTGTACATGGGCGCAATAGACGAATGAAAGGAAGCATACCAAAAAGCAGACGGGAACGATGAGAACACGAGGCATGTAGCTGGCCGAGGCGCAAGATCTGGGCGGTGCACGAGGCGGCACACTAAAGAGAGTCAAAGGAATAAGCGAGACAGCGGTGGCGTTGTGGCACGCGAGCAGGGCAGAGGGTGATGAGGCGGTGGTCTTAGTGGCGCACCGAGGTACCAAGGCCGTTGTGGCATCACCAAAATTAGCGGTTCTGAGGGCAAAGGGTGCGAAAACGTGTACCAAAGGCGAGCGCGGTAAAATTGTATTCTTGTACATTTTCGCCAACGTTGGGCAAGTCAACCCTTGGGGTGACGCCCACCTTGGCAAGTATTTCCGGGTTACCGACGTCAGAAAACTCGAGAATCTACGCATGATAAGCCAAACCATCGCGAGATGTGACGGAGTTTTACCTGAGGAATCTTAATCGCAATGTCGCAACATTTAGCGCCGCGTTGTATGTCGATGTTTGGGAAGCACGCACGCTCTGGGAGCTGAGAATGGCTTCTCTCTTCGCGTGTCCCATGTACGTCTTGCCCTCATGCACAAACTCGACGCCCGAGGCAATTACGTCACCTGACACGTTCTTCTCATCTTCGAACAAGACCCTCGTCACGGGCGAAGACACGACCACATGGAGGTTCTTGCGTGCGCCTGTTTGGTTTAAGTACTCCTGAGAGGCATTGCGGCACGCGTGAGCCCGCACAGACCAACGCCAGATCACGATCTAGATCCAACGTACAACGGGGTAAGTTATGGACGTCTGTTTGTCTCGGGATTGACCGAGTAAGTTGCCATCCACGCTGCGCTGCCCTGGAATCGCGATCAGCTCCCCACGTACTGGTTGCGCAACTGACAGGGCAAGCCATGCGCGGATTACGTACATCACCTTGTGTCTGGTGAGGCAAGGAGGGTAAGCAGCAAGATGGGCAGTGAGATCAGAGCTTACCGCATCTCTTGCAGGAGGAAGACCCAAGTTTGCAAGGGTCTAATCGCAGGACACCAGTACCTATAGAGTCACTCGGACGCGAAGAGGTGCGACATACGTCTTGATAAAGACTGTCCCAGCCAGATCGAAGGGGTGAGTAACAGGTAGAGATGAGGCCTGTGGTGATGTTCAGTTGCTATCCACTGTATCCAGAACTCGGATGATGGGTTGTATATGCCTCACCACCTGTGCCATGATGCGCGGAGTCAAAGTGCGAATGCTCTGCCGCTTCCTCTTGCGCACTAGGTAGACTTCATCGCAGTCCGTCAGCATCAAACACGGCGGGCTCGGGCTCGTGAGTCGACGTACTATCCTTACCCCACACATCGACCGGACCCACTTTCGACCAGTCACACCCTGTCACAGTCCAAAAAAGGCTCGAATTCAAACTCAGCACGGCGCGTTCGCGATGCAGATGCGTTATGTAACCGCGTTTGCCAGTTAAAGCTCCGACACGGCATCCATCAGCCTGCGGCCCTTCTTTCAATCTCGTTTTCCTTGCAACTTTATACAGAAAAAAGACCACTCTTGTAATAAGAACGTCTACTAGAGCATATATACAAAGTTTGAGCTCAATTGGGCTCATTTTGGTGAAGATATTTGAAGTGGTGAAAGGTGGGTCCGGTCGATGTGTGGGGTAAGGATAGTACCGCTCACTCTTTCTTGAGTACCGGCTGTACCACAGATATGTATCCCAATTCCGCCCTGGATTTCGGTCGCTAGCGCACAAAATCGCGATCATAATGGGTAGTAAGCAATAAATTGCCATACGTACCGTCGATATCGGACACAGGCGGTTGCGTAAAGACGTAGAAGTTGATACCAGATGTGGCGCCGAGGCCCTTCCCTCTGTAGTTCCATCCTCAGCCAACTTATGGTAGGGCGAGCGAAAAGCAACGTGTGCGCAGGACATGCGTACCTGAGCCAATAGAGTGACGACCCTTTGTGGCCTTCTTTTTTCCTCTTATGGTTCTGACCACGTGCCTTCTCTCTTCCTAGTGTTTCCCATGCAAGTCCCCTCATTCATTTGTCATGATAACCACAGCTTTCGTCCGAGAAGGCACGGGGTCCTTACGGAGTCCTTACACGCTACACGCGATCAAAATACGGGGTCCTTTACACGTGGTGGTCATCGCGCACTCGTAACCCCGTGCCTTCTCGGATTACTTCACTTAAACCTCAGTAGTATATCTGCGCACCTTCTCGCAGATATGATTCGCTTTACCCCTCTTCTTTCCAATAGTGATTACCCCCATTGCTCATGCAAGTCCCTTCATTCATTCGTCATTTATCCCCGCGATAACCACAGCTTTTCAGATAACCTTCCCGAGTATCCGATTGCACTACATGTGTACACATAATAGTCCTTGCTCCTCCGCCGCAGGAAAGCCCCGTACTTTCGAATCTGCCCAATTCAATCAATGGAGAGACAGGCACCATCAATGTGCACCACCACCCCCGCCCCCAAAAGCCGCACGGCACGAGCCCGAGCATCGTAACACCTCAGCATCCTACCACGTAACTCAGAGAAGGAGCGAAGGAGTCCAGGAGCATGCTGACAAGACACCGATTGGCCCGTCGCGGTTGTGGATTCGGCAGAAATACAACAGGTGGTGGTTCAATCCGCTGGATGCGCTGAAGAAAATCTTTAGCCGCGAGCGCAAGCAGAGCAAGTGCAAGGCTTGGATGTAGGCATTTGGGCCAGGGGGTAAGCCATTATCGTACATAACGAAAGTCTCTGGACCTAGTTCAGGTTTTCATCCCCTTGCATCTCATGCATACCTGCCACACAGGGCTATTCTACATTTACCTCACTGCTTCTTTTCTTCTCCCGTCGTTCGGCCATTTATCGATGGCATTACAATGAAGCTCTTGGGCATGGGTTCCCTACGTATCAAGGTGTACAAATGCCACAATTTATCCATTTTGAAACCGTCCTTTCCATACATTTTGCCTCATGTACAACAGCTGCCCCAGCTCTGAAGCCGCTGTCGCGTTGTGCCCGAGTCTATGTAGGAGAACAAGTGATGTGTTGGTGAGAATTGAGCGTCGCTATGTGAGTCGTCTGCCAGTGTGCGACGCGTTGCAATGGGTTTTTTTTTTTTTGCCACTCCACCTCCCTCCTCACTACCCCAGCCTCCAAATGTCCTTGCCTGCCTCCTTTGCCACAAGTACTCGCTTTATCGTGTCTTTGTAAGACTACTCACACTATTCTTTACGACGGAGGGGTGGCAAGTAGAGCTGGCTTAAGACGGCTTATCTTATCTCTACCCGCACTAACATGCCTCTCAAGATAGCAAATCCATCTAGACGCTCTACTGAGCGCCCGCGTTACCCAAAAAGGGTATGAGCCAAATACAGAGTGCTTCACCGCGGCGCCCACGACCGCCTTATTCGCTGTCATGCAGTGCCATGCTTCGCCCGTGTTCGCCGCCTACCCTGCACCTGTTTGGCGTTTGCGATAGCCTCTTCGTGCCGGACTACCACTCCACGTCTCAGCTGCGCATCCCACTCACGTTGCCACGCCTGCCCCTATGGGCTATCCACCCACCTTCCACTCTTCGCGCTGCATCAGGCTGTGCACCCCTCTGATGCGCTACGCCACACTCGCTACTAACGCTATTCTTCGCATGCAGTATCGAGCTGCGTAGCCCCTCTGTGCACGCCTACAGATATCCGACCACGCACGCCCTGACCCACTCCACTCCGCGCGCTCTATCGGCCACTGCGTGGCTCTCCTCTGAGCTCTCCCGAGCCCGCTGCTACGCCTGCAACTATTCAGGTGTATTCCCTTCCACCTTACGCTGAATCGAGACGGCGTAGCTCCTCCCATTCGCGCCCGCGGTACGCCTGCTACACTCACTCGCCTTCTACCCGTGTTGCTGTCACGCAGCCAACACTCGTTCGGCGATACCCATGCCTGCCTCTTCCTCAAGCCCCACTACAACTAGTACTTATTTAGTTTCTCAGGCTGATATATACAGCGCAGCGTCACTAGTCCATGATTCTTGAACAACAACGTGCCATTGCAACGTTGTGCAGTTTTGTAATGGTGAATGTTATGTACGTACGCCGAAAGTGGAGATTCGTGTAGTCGTTTGTCGTTATAGCGCAGGGGGTAGCCGTAGTGTGTTAATGATACAGTGCTATGCTACCTCGTCCAGCAGTTTGGGAGGATAAAAGAAGCTAGGATTGACGATGTTATTGGTTGCTAGGCGCTCATCCGAATTTCTGATGATGGCTACTGTTGTTCTGTTGTTGCGTTCCTAGTCTCGATGAAGCGACCTCTGCAATTGTCGTCCCTTCTGTTAGTCCGTTTAATGTCTACTCCCTCCATCATCAATGAGCAAACCGCTTGCAGTGCACCTGAATATGGCCCACTGGAAGCCGTGCAAAGTGCATGCGTCCGAACCGAAGACGGAACGCAATAGGGTCCCCACCTGGGGTTCTTTATCCATTGTGCAATCTGTCTAGGAAATGGTGTGGGGAGAGGAGTTAGAACACCCTTAGGGAAAACAGAACGCAGGGCGCAGGGCGCAATGATGCCCATGCTCGATGCTGTCTAATTTATCGAGAAAGTTCGAATATAGAAGAGGGAAACAGACAGGAAGGGTCACCAGCGAGTGAAGGATGCGCCAAGTACGGAAAGTATGGAATGCGGGAGGCCGGGCTGGAGAGGAATGGCTGTGAGAGGACCGAAGAGTGGAAAAGTACCCGCGAGTGGAACAGGATATGGCACGGAAACAGGACGGGCGAAGGGAATTTAAAGAGGGATGTGTCGGAGGAGAAAGAAAAGGAGGCCTGAAGGTGGGGCCGCTGGAGCGACGGCGGAGTCGGGCGGACATGAGGCTGCATTCAAAGAACAGCACAAAATATGCGTTGCTATAGTATGCGTGAAAGATAACGATGGCATACAGGAGGCAGAAAAAACTACGACCACAATCAAGCCATCTCGCTAAAAAGGATAGTGACACAGAACGAGAGGGGCAGGAAGGAGGCAGTGAGGTTCATGTGAGTATGTCGGTGGAGGGAAAGGACAGGAATTTGAAACCCAGGGAACAGTCGCACTGATGGGATTGGACAGGATAGGACCAGGTCGTATTTGGTGACAGCCATATGGAGTTAGACAGTGTCATAGCCCGTCCGAGTAGTGCGAATGACTAATGAGCGAAAGTATGAGGTCTGCTGCAGTCTGCCCATGTCTGACAGACACAAAACATTTGCAACAGATTTGGTTAGATTGTCGAAGGACTCTGCAGTCGGTAGCCGAGAAAATCAGATACAGTCATAATTTAGTCCGATCTGGTCATTGCGACTTTTCACTGGGCTTGAAATGCCAAAAAGGAATGATGAACCCGAGATGCAGAAGGAGGACAACAGCGTCGCGGACAGTATCCGTGTGACAATGGTTGGGACGCAGGTAATAGATATGCAAAAACGTATCCGAGTCTATTCGGCTAAAAGGCGGTGTGAGATTGAGCTCCAAAAGGGTAGGCGACGCACCACTTGTCAAGAGAGGCAGACGGACCCACAGTACATTTAGCAAGTGTCCCGAGTGACGTCATATATAAACAGAACACCCCTTTTGGTAACTACTCAAGCACTTACTAACGGATTCTGGTGGCGCTGCGTGGGAAGATAGAGGCGAGTGACGCCGCGGAACACCCCTTTTGGCAATTGCTCATTGTACTCGCCGAGTTGGGCACTGCAGCACCTTAGCTTTTTTACACACCATCCCCATCTCACAATCAGCCCACACACCAATACAGACGCTACAGTAACATCCACGTTCATACAGGAAAATAATCTCCCTCTGTCCTATTTTCCACCCGTGTTACTCACAGTCACTTCCTTGCAAATCACCGGGTTTTCAGACCATCTTACTATCCATTCACTGCACTGTCTACGCATACTAGTCTTACTCTCCTCATCCATAAGGCCCATGATTTCCAAATTCTCCAAACACCCGACTATGCAGGTTCCACAGGACCCTGAGAAGCTGCCAGTGTCAACTCCACAGAAGCGCAAGAAGGGGTTCAGTCTGCTGGGCGTGCTGAAGAAGATTGTCAATCGTGAGAGAAAGATGAAAATGACCAAGGGTTGGGCATAGGTAATTAGGGAAATCGTCCAGGTAAGTAATGCAACAGTATAGACCTGTCACCAGCTCTTGAACTGTCCACCAGAGCCTGTCGTCGTGACATTGTAAGATGTCCAAATGACGAATTTCATGTACCAACACTGTTAAGATCAGAGGAGAATTCATGTTGTTGTCCGTCATTATGGTGCAAGGGGAATACGTTGCTATGTACAATGCTATGTGGAATGGTTGGGGTGTTCGCGAAATGACCTGTAAATATTGTCAACCTCATTGTTTGAATAGGTTTTCCGAAATGCTTTGGTGATAGCCGTGGTGGTTCTGTTGTTATTTTCGGATCTTTGAGGGAAGTGGCTTCCGAATGATGAGCAAAGCCAGACACGCCATAGGAGATAAATTCGAAAAGAGGTCACCAATCTTTATATGAGAGATCTCCATGGCCATTTCCCCCTTTTTATGTCCATCATATCAAAATCGGAGGACTGAAGTCGATGATGTAGGCAACAGGTCCATAACACAAACCCACTTGATGGAAATGTCACGTGATGCAACGCAGCATTGCCGCCGATGAGCAGATCTGAGACAGATATCTTCTCATGACATATACTCCCACACCCTGGTCCTGTTCTCTCCTTATCTGGCAGCAGACCGTAACATTTCTGGTGCCTCTGCTGATGGCGAATCCCCATTGGTGACTTGTTCTCCCTCCTGTTCGTCCGGAAAACAGCCGAAAGTTGCACAAGGTCCCCCAGGGCAACATTGGCACAGTGGTAGAGGCGCTGGCTGAGTCCACACTTGGTATGGGTGTCAGTGGTGGTGGGTGGCATATCATGCGCAGTTGTGAGACAGCGACAGCGACAGTGTACCCGGATAACTCTTTGTCCTTGACATCAGGGTTGGCGGCGGGAGCATCTCAGCTACAGTGAAGGGGATGATACTCTCAGTAGGTGCAGACTCCAACCCAAGAGCAGGCGCTGGCACAGGAGAAGGCCCAGGCTTACTAGCAGGGATAGCAGTCAGCTCAGTTTTTGGGATGGGGGAAGGCGGGGGTTTCTCACCAGCAAGGGCCACAACCACTTCAGGCTCAGAGGTAGGTGCAACGCCAGGTTCGACTCGAGTAGTAGGCTCAGATACAGCGTTGAGCTTCAGGCTCTGGCTCAACAATGACCTTAGTTTTCTTAGCTGTAGTGGTGGCAACTTCTCTTGGCGGTTCATCATCCACGAGTGGCGCAGCGAGTATCTTCTTGACAGGCGTGGGTGTAATCTCCGCTGCCCCCCCTCCAAGGTGGAGTGGTAGCAGACGAGATACTGGAGCCTTCAATGTACTGTGAAAGGGATTGATAAATGAGTTGGCTGTGAGCCCAGGACGGGGGATCTGGACGGGTTGCAACACGAGGTTATTTGGGCAATATGGTGGTGTAAGAGTGGACTGTACCTCTAGGGTAATGGGGGCAAATTGCTGACAAGCTCAGCACTCTGGAGCAAGTTGGTCAAGCAAAACGTGGCAAGACCGGGATTAAGACAACGCAATCCACAGCATTCTCCACCTCTTGCAAAGTAGAACCTGCACAATGGCCAGTGCCAGGAACTGCTTAAGGGGTGTATGCTTGTTTGGGTGTGGATTTGGCGATAGGCATAGAGGCGAGTGGGACGTAGATTCATTCTTCGCTAGCTTATCATGGCTTCTTCCCCATGTCTAGGGTCTAGCCCTGACTCACCGGGAAACCGGGAAGCGGGAAGAAAAGAAATAGGGATAGGAACGTCAACGCGCCAAATCAAAGATAGAACATGCCGTCCCTCAAATTGGGATAAGTCCATCGCACCACGCACGCTGTGCGGCCTCGAACACCCGATCCTCTGCTGCCTTGAACCGACTCAGGCTCGGGCTCGGGCTTGCGCCGCCACCGCTCCCTTCAGCAAGGATGAACTCGTGGATCCAGTAGCACACGCACTTGCACAAGATGTCCGTATAGAACGCGGGCGGGACGAGAGTAGTGTTGCGGCAGCTCTGGCTAATTGCCGGCTAAAGCCGAAGCCGCAGCCGGCTGCGACACGAGCCTAGCCAAGCCGGATATGGTCAAGCCGGCATTTTAGCCGGCTCAGACTGAGCCGGCTAAGTGCCAGCTTGACCTGGCTCAGCCGGCTCAGCCGGCCTAGGTGACGCAACATGTGCGAGCCATGCGTCCCATCACTCCTCACCAACATACCCATGTAAGGTAAGTAACACATTCCCTTTAAAAATTTGACTTTTTTTGGTTCACAGGTATTGTTGTGGGGGTATGAACAAGCTCAGGATATCCCCACACACCTCAATGTGGCAACAGCAGTAGCACCAGAAGCACCGACGGCGGTGGGACTCGCACCTCAGTGCGGCAATGGCGGCGTCGGCGTCGGCAGGGGCGGCAGCAGCAGCAGCAGCAGCGATGGCGGCGGCGACAGCGGCGGTGGCGGTGGCGACGGCTACAGCAG